>JAHQIW010002785.1:17500-24816 GCA_019055375.1 Parelaphostrongylus tenuis | reverse complement strand
TTTTTTTGTTTTTTTTTTTTTTTTTTTTTTTTTTTTTTTTTTTTTTTTTTTTTTTTTTTTTTTTTTTTTTTTTTTTTTTTTTTTTTTTTTTTTTTTTTTTTTTTTTTTTTTTTTTTTTTTTTTTTTTTTTTTTTTTTTTTTTTTTTTTTTTTTTTTTTTTTTTTTTTTTTTTTTTTTTTTTTTTTTTTTTTTTTTTTTTTTTTTTTTTTGTTTTTTTTTTTTTTTTTTTTTTTTTTTTTTTTTTTTTTTTTTTTTTTTTTTTTTTTTTTTTTTTTTTTTTTTTTTTTTTTTTTTTTTTTTTTTTTTTTTTTTTTTTTTTTTTTTTTTTTTTTTTTTTTTTTTTTTTTTTTTTTTTTTTTTTTGTTTTTTTTTTTTTTTTTTTTTTTTTTTTTTTTTTTTTTTTTTTTTTTTTTTTTTTTTTTTTTTTTTTTTTTTTTTTTTTTTTTTTTTTTTTTTTTTTTTTTTTTTTTTTTTTTTTTTTTTTTTTTTTTTTTTTTTTTTTTTTTTTTTTTTTTTTTTTTTTTTTTTTTTTTTTTTTTTTTTTTTTTTTTTTTTTTTTTTTTTTTTTTTTTTTTTTTTTTTTTTGTTTTTTTTTTTTTTTTTTTTTTTTTTTTTTTTTTTTTTTTTTTTTTTTTTTTTTTTTTTTTTTTTTTTTTTTTTTTTTTTTTTTTTTTTTTTTTTTTTTTTTTTTTTTTTTTTTTTTTTTTTTTTTTTTTTTTTTTTTTTTTTTTTTTTTTTTTTTTTTTTTTTTTTTTTTTTTTTTTTTTTTTTTTTTTTTTTTTTTTTTTTTTTTTTTTTTTTTTTTTTTTTTTTTTTGTTTTTTTTTTTTTTTTTTTTTTTTTTTTTTTTTTTTTTTTTTTTTTTTTTTTTTTTTTTTTTTTTTTTTTTTTTTTTTTTTTTTTTTTTTTTTTTTTTTTTTTTTTTTTTTTTTTTTTTTTTTTTTTTTTTTTTTTTTTTTTTTTTTTTTTTTTTTTTTTTTTTTTTTTTTTTTTTTTTTTTTTTTTTTTTTTTTTTTTTTTTTTTTTTTTTTTTTTTTTTTTTTTTTTTTTTTTTTTTTTTTTTTTTTTTTTTTTTTTTTTTTTTTTTTTTTTTTTTTTTTTTTTTTTTTTTTTTTTTTTTTTTTTTTTTTTTTTTTTTTTTTTTTTTTTTTTTTTTTTTTTTTTTTTTTTTTTTTTTTTTTTTTTTTTTTTTTTTTTTTTTTTTTTTTTTTTTTTTTTTTTTTTTTTTTTTTTTTTTTTTTTTTTTTTTTTTTTTTTTTTTTTTTTTTTTTTTTTTTTTTTTTTTTTTTTTTTTTTTTTTTTTTTTTTTTTTTTTTTTTTTTTTTTTTTTTTTTTTTTTTTTTTTTTTTTTTTTTTTTTTTTTTTTTTTTTTTTTTTTTTTTTTTTTTTTTTTTTTTTTTTTTTTTTTTTTTTTTTTTTTTTTTTTTTTTTTTTTTTTTTTTTTTTTTTTTTTTTTTTTTTTTTTTTTTTGTTTTTTTTTTTTTTTTTTTTTTTTTTTTTTTTTTTTTTTTTTTTTTTTTTTTTTTTTTTTTTTTTTTTTTTTTTTTTTTTTTTTTTTTTTTTTTTGTTTTTTTTTTTTTTTTTTTTTTTTTTTTTTTTTTTTTTTTTTTTTTTTTTTTTTTTTTTTTTTTTTTTTTTTTTTTTTTTTTTTTTTTTTTTTTTTTTTTTTTTTTTTTTTTTTTTTTTTTTTTTTTTTTTTTTTTTTTTTTTTTTTTTTTTTTTTTTTTTTTTTTTTTTTTTTTTTTTTTTTTTTTTTTTTTTTTTTTTTTTTTTTTTTTTTTTTTTTTTTTTTTTTTTTTTTTTTTTTTTTTTTTTTTTTTTTTTTTTTTTTTTTGTTTTTTTTTTTTTTTTTTTTTTTTTTTTTTTTTTTTTTTTTTTTTTTTTTTTTTTTTTTTTTTTTTTTTTTTTTTTTTTTTTTTTTTTTTTTTTTTTTTTTTTTTTTTTTTTTTTTTTTTTTTTTTTTTTTTTTTTTTTTTTTTTTTTTTTTTTTTTTTTTTTTTTTTTTTTTTTTTTTTTTTTTTTTTTTTTTTTTTTTTTTTTTTTTTTTTTTTTTTTTTTTTTTTTTTTTTTTTTTTTTTTTTTTTTTTTTTTTTTTTTTTTTTTTTTTTTTTTTTTTTTTTTTTTTTTTTTTTTTTTTTTTTTTTTTTTTTTTTTTTTTTTTTTTTTTTTTTTTTTTTTTTTTTTTTTTTTTTTTTTTTTTTTTTTTTTTTTTTTTTTTTTTTTTTTTTTTTTTTTTTTTTTGTTTTTTTTTTTTTTTTTTTTTTTTTTTTTTTTTTTTTTTTTTTTTTTTTTTTTTTTTTTTTTTTTTTTTTTTTTTTTTTTTTTTTTTTTTTTTTTTTTTTTTTTTTTTTTTTTTTTTTTTTTTTTTTTTTTTTTTTTTTTTTTTTTTTTTTTTTTTTTTTTTTTTTTTTTTTTTTTTTTTTTTTTTTTTTTTTTTTTTTTTTTTTTTTTTTTTTTTTTTTTTTTTTTTTTTTTTTTTTTTTTTTTTTTTTTTTTTTTTTTTTTTTTGTTTTTTTTTTTTTTTTTTTTTTTTTTTTTTTTTTTTTTTTTTTTTTTTTTTTTTTTTTTTTTTTTTTTTTTTTTTTTTTTTTTTTTTTTTTTTTTTTTTTTTTTTTTTTTTTTTTTTTTTTTTTTTTTTTTTTTTTTTTTTTTTTTTTTTTTTTTTTTTTTTTTTTTTTTTTTTTTTTTTTTTTTTTTTTTTTTTTTTTTTTTTTTTTTTTTTTTTTTTTTTTTTTTTTTTTTTTTTTTTTTTTTTTTTTTTTTTTTTTTTTTTTTTTTTTTTTTTTTTTTTTTTTTTTTGTTTTTTTTTTTTTTTTTTTTTTTTTTTTTTTTTTTTTTTTTTTTTTTTTTTTTTTTTTTTTTTTTTTTTTTTTTTTTTTTTTTTTTTTTTTTTTTTTTTTTTTTTTTTTTTTTTTTTTTTTTTTTTTTTTTTTTTTTTTTTTTTTTTTTTTTTTTTTTTTTTTTTTTTTTTTTTTTTTTTTTTTTTTTTTTTTTTTTTTTTTTTTTTTTTTTTTTTTTTTTTTTTTTTTTTTTTTTTTTTTTTTTTTTTTTTTTTTTTTTTTTTTTTTTTTTTTTTTTTTTTTTTTTTTTTTTTTTTTTTTTTTTTTTTTTTTTTTTTTTTTTTTTTTTTTTTTTTTTTTTTTTTTTTTTTTTTTTTTTTTTTTTTTTTTTTTTGTTTTTTTTTTTTTTTTTTTTTTTTTTTTTTTTTTTTTTTTTTTTTTTTTTTTTTTTTTTTTTTTTTTTTTTTTTTTTTTTTTTTTTTTTTTTTTTTTTTTTTTTTTTTTTTTTTTTTTTTTTTTTTTTTTTTTTTTTTTTTTTTTTTTTTTTTTTTTTTTTTTTTTTTTTTTTTTTTTTTTTTTTTTTTTTTTTTTTTTTTTTTTTTTTTTTTTTTTTTTTTTTTTTTTTTTTTTTTTTTTTTTTTTTTTTTTTTTTTTTTTTTTTTTTTTTTTTTTTTTTTTTTTTTTTTTTTTTTTTTTTTTTTTTTTTTTTTTTTTTTTTTTTTTTTTTTTTTTTTTTTTTTTTTTTTTTTTTTTTTTTTTTTTTTTGTTTTTTTTTTTTTTTTTTTTTTTTTTTTTTTTTTTTTTTTTTTTTTTTTTTTTTTTTTTTTTTTTTTTTTTTTTTTTTTTTTTTTTTTTTTTTTTTTTTTTTTTTTTTTTTTTTTTTTTTTTTTTTTTTTTTTTTTTTTTTTTTTTTTTTTTTTTTTTTTTTTTTTTTTTTTTTTTTTTTTTTTTTTTTTTTTTGTTTTTTTTTTTTTTTTTTTTTTTTTTTTTTTTTTTTTTTTTTTTTTTTTTTTTTTTTTTTTTTTTTTTTTTTTTTTTTTTTTTTTTTTTTTTTTTTTTTTTTTTTTTTTTTTTTTTTTTTTTTTTTTTTTTTTTTTTTTTTTTTTTTTTTTTTTTTTTTTTTTTTTTTTTTTTTTTTTTTTTTTTTTTTTTTTTTTTTTTTTTTTTTTTTTTTTTTTTTTTTTTTTTTTTTTTTTTTTTTTTTTTTTTTTTTTTTTTTTTTTTTTTTTTTTTTTTTTTTTGTTTTTTTTTTTTTTTTTTTTTTTTTTTTTTTTTTTTTTTTTTTTTTTTTTTTTTTTTTTTTTTTTTTTTTTTTTTTTTTTTTTTTTTTTTTTTTTTTTTTTTTTTTTTTTTTTTTTTTTTTTTTTTTTTTTTTTTTTTGTTTTTTTTTTTTTTTTTTTTTTTTTTTTTTTTTTTTTTTTTTTTTTTTTTTTTTTTTTTTTTTTTTTTTTTTTTTTTTTTTTTTTTTTTTTTTTTTTTTTTTTTTTTTTTTTTTTTTTTTTTTTTTTTTTTTTTTTTTTTTTTTTTTTTTTTTTTTTTTTTTTTTTTTTTTTGTTTTTTTTTTTTTTTTTTTTTTTTTTTTTTTTTTTTTTTTTTTTTTTTTTTTTTTTTTTTTTTTTTTTTTTTTTTTTTTTTTTTTTTTTTTTTTTTTTTTTTTTTTTTTTTTTTTTTTTTTTTTTTTTTTTTTTTTTTTTTTTTTTTTTTTTTTTTTTTTTTTTTTTTTTTTTTTTTTTTTTTTTTGTTTTTTTTTTTTTTTTTTTTTTTTTTTTTTTTTTTTTTTTTTTTTTTTTTTTTTTTTTTTTTTTTTTTTTTTTTTTTTTTTTTTTTTTTTTTTTTTTTTTTTTTTTTTTTTTTTTTTTTTTTTTTTTTGTTTTTTTTTTTTTTTTTTTTTTTTTTTTTTTTTTTTTTTTTTTTTTTTTTTTTTTTTTTTTTTTTTTTTTTTTTTTTTTTTTTTTTTTTTTTTTTTTTTTTTTTTTTTTTTTTTTTTTTTTTTTTTTTTTTTTTTTTTTTTTTTTTTTTTTTTTTTTTTTTTTTTTTTTTTTTTTTTTTTTTTTTTTTTTTTTTTTTTTTTTTTTTTTTTTTTTTTTTTTTTTTTTTTTTTTTTTTTTTTTTTTTTTTTTTTTTTTTTTTTTTTTTTTTTTTTTTTTTTTTTTTTTTTTTTTTTTTTTTTTTTTTTTTTTTTTTTTTTTTTTTTTTTTTTTTTTTTTTTTTTTTTTTTTTTTTTTTTTTTTTTTTTTTTTTTTTTTTTTTTTTTTTTTTTTTTTTTTTTTTTTTTTTTTTTTTTTTTTTTTTTTTTTTTTTTTTTTTTTTTTTTTTTTTTTTTTTTTTTTTTTTTTTTTTTTTTTTTTTTTTTTTTTTTTTTTTTTTTTTTTTTTTTTTTTTTTTTTTTTTTTTTTTTTTTTTTTTTTTTTTTTTTTTTTTTTTTTTTTTTTTTTTTTTTTTTTTTTTTTTTTTTTTTTTTTTTTTTTTTTTTTTTTTTTTTTTTTTTTTTTTTTTTTTTTTTTTTTTTTTTTTTTGTTTTTTTTTTTTTTTTTTTTTTTTTTTTTTTTTTTTTTTTTTTTTTTTTTTTTTTTTTTTTTTTTTTTTTTTTTTTTTTTTTTTTTTTTTTTTTTTTTTTTTTTTTTTTTTTTTTTTTTTTTTTTTTTTTTTTTTTTTTTTTTTTTTTTTTTTTTTTTTTTTTTTTTTTTTTTTTTTTTTTTTTTTTTTTTTTTTTTTTTTTTTTTTTTTTTTTTTTTTTTTTTTTTTTTTTTTTTTTTTTTTTTTTTTTTTTTTTTTTTTTTTTTTTTTTTTTTTTTTTTTTTTTTTTTTTTTTTTTTTTTTTTTTTTTTTTTTTTTTTTTTTTTTTTTTTTTTTTTTTTTTTTTTTGTTTTTTTTTTTTTTTTTTTTTTTTTTTTTTTTTTTTTTTTTTTTTTTTTTTTTTTTTTTTTTTTTTTTTTTTTTTTTTTTTTTTTTTTTTTTTTTTTTTTTTTTTTTTTTTTTTTTTTTTTTTTTTTTTTTTTTTTTTTTTTTTTTTTTTTTTTTTTTTTTTTTTTTTTTTTTTTTTTTTTTTTTTTTTTTTTTTTTTTTTTTTTTTTTTTTTTTTTTTTTTTTTTTTTTTTTTTTTTTTTTTTTTTTTTTTTTTTTTTTTTTTTTTTTTTTTTTTTTTTTTTTTTTTTTTTTTTTTTTTTTTTTTTTTTTTTTTTTTTTTTTTTTTTTTTTTTTTTTTTTTTTTTTTTTTTTTTTTTTTTTTTTTTTTTTTTTTTTTTTTTTTTTTTTTTTTTTTTTTTTTTTTTTTTTTTTTTTTTTTTTTTTTTTTTTTTTTTTTTTTTTTTTTTTTTTTTTTTTTTTTTTTTTTTTTTTTTTTTTTTTTTTTTTTTTTTTTTTTTTTTTTTTTTTTTTTTTTTTTTTTTTTTTTTTTTTTTTTTTTTTTTTTTTTTTTTTTTTTTTTTTTTTTTTTTTTTTTTTTTTTTTTTTTTTTTTTTTTTTTTTTTTTTTTTTTTTTTTTTTTTTTTTTTTTTTTTTTTTTTTTTTTTTTTTTTTTTTTTTTTTTTTTTTTTTTTTTTTTTTTTTTTTTTTTTTTTTTTTTTTTTTTTTTTTTTTTTTTTTTTTTTTTTTTTTTTTTTTTTTTTTTTTTTTTTTTTTTTTTTTTTTTTTTTTTTTTTTTTTTTTTTTTTTTTTTTTTTTTTTTTTTTTTTTTTTTTTTTTTTTTTTTTTTTTTTTTTTTTTTTTTTTTTTTTTTTTTTTTTTTTTTTTTTTTGTTTTTTTTTTTTTTTTTTTTTTTTTTTTTTTTTTTTTTTTTTTTTTTTTTTTTTTTTTTTTTTTTTTTTTTTTTTTTTTTTTTTTTTTTTTTTTTTTTTTTTTTTTTTTTTTTGTTTTTTTTTTTTTTTTTTTTTTTTTTTTTTTTTTTTTTTTTTTTTTTTTTTTTTTTTTTTTTTTTTTTTTTTTTTTTTTTTTTTTTTTTTTTTTTTTTTTTTTTTTTTTTTTTTTTTTTTTTTTTTTTTTTTTTTTTTTTTTTTTTTTTTTTTTTTTTTTTTTTTTTTTTTTTTTTTTTTTTTTTTTTTTTTTTTTTTTTTTTTTTTTTTTTTTTTTTTTTTTTTTTTTTTTTTTTTTTTTTTTTTTTTTTTTTTTTTTTTTTTTTTTTTTTTTTTTTTTTTTTTTTTTTTTTTTTTTTTTTTTTTTTTTTTTTTTTTTTTTTTTTTTTTTTTTTTTTTTTTTTTTTTTTTTTTTTTTTTTTTTTTTTTTTTTTTTTTTTTTTTTTTTTTTTTTTTTTTTTTTTTTTTTTTTTTTTTTTTTTTTTTTTTTTTTTTTTTTTTTTTTTTTTTTTTTTTTTTTTTTTTTTTTTTTTTTTTTTTTTTTTTTTTTTTTTTTTTTTTTTTTTTTTTTTTTTTTTTTTTTTTTTTTTTTTTTTTTTTTTTTTTTTTTTTTTTTTTTTTTTTTTTTTTTTTTTTTTTTTTTTTTTTTTTTTTTTTTTTTTTTTTTTTTTTTTTTTTTTTTTTTTTTTTTTTTTTTTTTTTTTTTTTTTTTTTTTTTTGTTTTTTTTTTTTTTTTTTTTTTTTTT
>JAHQIW010002785.1:0-5000 GCA_019055375.1 Parelaphostrongylus tenuis | reverse complement strand
CAACACATGAGTGTAGATGGATGGGACAAACTCGCTACTATATTCCTGAAACCCTTAACACCTTCGGGACAGTGGACTCACCTCTAACTGGCATCTTTGGACGGTCTGCTCCACTCCCCAGCATCTCTAATCACCAGCGCGGTGCTTTCAGCAATGTTTGCTGTGCGTCTAGCAGTGACAGGATAATAAGTCTGACAGTGGCACACTGCTACGTCTAACAATGGCACGCTGGGGTTTAGAGATGGAGAGGTGTGGAGCAGGCCGTCCAGAGTTGTCAGTTAGAGATGCAGGTTCTGTGGGCCCACGGTCCCGAAAAGGTTCATGATTCTACTTGCATAGAAATTTATGGCCATTATCGAAAAAAACAACACTGGTCTAAATAAAAAAAACTGAAATGAGTTACCTTTTCGAGATTGTCCCTGATTGCTGGTGGTTTCTTCGGTGCAACCGCAATAAGGTCCATCGACGTTCATTTCGGTGTTTGACGACACAATCGACTTTCGAACCTCGGACCGAGCGTGGTGGTCACCAAATGCCATTTTGTTCTCACAGTTTAGGACAGATTTCACATCTAAAAACACCAAAACGAACTTTTGTTCACATTGCAGCTGAGTGTATGATACAAGCATTGAATTAACTACCACTACTTGTATACACAGATTTGACTAGAGATACAGAGTTCAAGAATGCAATGCAGTGGTTCGATACCCCCCCCCCCCCCTTACACTCCCTTGTGATCAGTCAACGAACGTCACAGCTCGCCTACCTTCGAGGTTGCAAGAAGGATCGCCTCAATGGGTATCCTACAACTTTATAAGTATGACGAATTCCTCAAGCAGTAGCCGAGACAATATATGTTCAAGAGCTTCCGTGGAGGAAGAATGCGAGGAATTGAACCAAAAGTTAAATGTGTTGGGATCCGCTCAGTGAAATGTGTGAACGGGTCAGGAGTATACACTGGGTTACGGAATAGAATGTAAGAATAACGAGATGGAATGCAGACTGAATGAAAGTGATCGCTTGTTAGCAAAATGAGTCATATCACGAAAAAAGGAAGGTTTGGGAAGTACTTTTTGAACAGTCCGTCTTCACAAACTCTGTGGACCTCAGCATATAAAAATGGGAAAGTTCAGCTGTTTTGTTCCCTGAAGTCCCGAAGTGAACCTAATCGGGGCTTCCTCAGGTCCCCTCCCCTTCTTTTACTATATTACAGCAGTCGCCGACTCTTGAGGATCAGAAGTAGATTACCACCTTACGACTAATAGGTAACAAGACGGCAGTTCCCTGTTACGGCTTACTCTTAGCTAGGCTTTTCGGGTAGGATCGTCGAACTCTTTTCAACTTGCATGGTCCTGCTCAGGAGTTGAAGACCTCGTTGTATTTCGCATACCGGCAACACCTAGGAACACCTCCAAGCCACGATGAGGCGGCAAACATTTGGTAGGATAATTGGGAAATGAGATACATAAATGGTGGAATGTGAAAAACAACGCTGTAAACTCTACATTGATACAAATCACCAGGTGAAAACTTGCAATACAGAGAAATGAACAAGGCTCTCGGCGTTGACAAAAATCTCAAGGATGCGCCCATCATCCAGGCAACTTCATCAAGCATCGTTCGAGGTCATCAAATGCGTTTCTGCTCTTAACAGGGACTCATTGCGACCTCCGGATGTATCAAGTCACTGCTAATATACATCTAGAGAAGTCTGGTACCTATTTACCGAACTCGAAGAGATGGAAGGCACTGTGGGCCACAAAAGCGACATCGTACTATTGACTACGCGTGCGTCGCAGACTAGCCCTGACCACTGCGTCCCATTTCATAAAGAAAAGATGCCGACATACATCCAGAGAACTTCTTCTGTACATGACCTGCATCATGTCTACTGTGCAGATCCAAATACTTCCTCTATTCGTTTCGCTTTCTCGCATTCATCCTCCTCAAAGGTCTTCAAACATTTCGTGTTCTGCTTCGGCCGCTGCTTGAAGATTTCGATCTTTTAGGAATGTCGTCGAAAGCTGGTCGCGAGGATCTTTATTATGACCTTGGAAACAGCCGAGCGAAGGTGCATTCCTGTAGCGCTTGCGGAAGAGCGCTGAAAGAGAAGCCGTACCTTGTTTCCTGATAGCGTGCATCACTATGCGCTGCGCTATTATACCCCGTCGAAAAGACTTGCAAAATGCACTACCATGTAAATCAGTAAAAATCTGATGGATGGCTATGGAAGCCATAGTGACAGCTATCTCATGAGCATAAGTTGTGCAAAGAATCATTACATAAAATCTACTGAAACATTCCAACAGCATATTTTAAGCCTTTAATGAAGTCTGTTATGACACTTTTAGTGCTAGGCGTACTTTACGGCCTTCTGGCCTTATCAATAGCTCGGTACCTTTTGTTTAGCCAATACCCTGCAAGGGAATACTCCCCCTGTATACAAGAGATTCGACGCCAGATCAGCTACACATTCCTTAAAATGGAAAGACCATCCTACACTGCAGTGATAAAAAATCATCAAGTGATAAGATTATCTGGAATTGTAGTGATTAACAGTAGTCGATCCGATCTTCCAGGCTCTGAAGAAGGCGAAACGGTCACAACATCAGCTGATTGAAGAAATTTTATTATAGCGAACTCGTGTTTGGTTACAGAGAAAAATTATCAAATTAAAGAAACCCGAGATTAATAGGAAGTCGTCTTTGTGAGCTATTTATATTATTGTCCCCAAATGATGGACTTCTCTATGCATCAAGACCTGCGTGCCACAAACCTTCGCATTAAATGGCGTCGACCTAAAGTGTTCATTATTTCTCGGATATTGTTTCCCACGACCTCGTGCCTGGTAGTGACCTGAAAGTTCAATTTTCATAAATTAGTGAGTAGATCAGGAAGTAATCGAATTAAAAGGTCAAATCACCATTTGCGTGGGCATTCTCCTGACTACAAAACCGATCGGCGCCTCCAATCTCTCCTTCCCAAAATCCATCTGACTCGCATGGTTACTACTTATTGGTGGTAATGATCGTTTCTCTGTAGATGGAATCGAGATCATAGGCCTTTCGTAAGGACAATAGAAACACAATTTTCTAACAGAATAAAGTTGCTAACCTGTATCACCTGTATCACATGTCGTCCCGTTGATCGTCGAGTGACTCGAGCGGGTACCAGCAACTCTTCCATTTTTCCCTATCGCGTGCAAGAGTAGCCCAGTGGGTCCTCCTTGCTCTAGGAATTCGCTGAGCATCATATCTTTCTTCCATCGCTTTCGTGAGAAATCGGACCAGCGGGTCAGTGGTCTTCCTTTAGAGCGCTTGACGTCCCGAGGAATCCAGTCGGTAACGGCTCTCGTCCATCGGTTGTCGTTGAAGCGCATCACGTGTCCGGCCCACCTTATTTTCGATATCCTGGCGTGTAGAACGGCGTCTCTGATTTTCGATCGTTGACGTAGGTCGGAAGTTCGGATCCTTTGTCTCATTTGCGAGATACGAGATACTCCTAGCATCGGCCTTTCGACTGCGCGTTCGATAACTGCAAGTGATCTTTCATCCTGCTTACGTAGCGACCAGGTTTCTGCTGCATACGTTAGGGCAGGGATAATTGTCGAGTCGAAAAGGTGGGCACGGAGTCGGATGTTCTTTGTCCTCTTCACTACATCTTCGATGCTCTTAAACGTTCCCCAAGCCGCTCGTTTCCTCCTGCTCAACTCTGGGGCTAGGTCGTTCATCATGTTGATTTCACGACCTAGATAGATGTAACTGGAGCATTCGGAAATTGTCGTTCCGTTGAGCGTGAATGGGGCATTAGAAACCCATCCGTTCCTCATGAACATTGTTTTCGTTAAATTCAGTTGAAGACCGATCTTTCCACAGGCGTTATCGAAATCAGTCAACATTCGTTGCGCTTGGCTGATGTTTGGTGTTATGAGAACGATATCGTCAGCAAAGCGAAGATGGTTTAATTGTCGACCGTCAATTTTCACTCCCATTTCGTCCCATTCTAATGTTCGCATGACGTTTTGTAGGGTGGCAGTGAATAGTTTTGGCGATATTGTATCGCCTTGTCGAACCCCTCTTCTTACGTCAATGGTGATATTGTTGTAGAATGGAGATATTCTGGTCGTGAAATCTTTATAAAGCTCACGAAGGATCATTATGTACCGAGTAGGGACGCCCTGGTTATCCAGAGCCTCTATAACCGCTTCTGTTTCCACTGAATCAAAGGCTTTCTTCAGATCGATAAAAGTGAGACAGAGTTGCTGAATGATAGGAAAAATCACAAGAATGCATATTATTCGGGAAATAACTATAATTTTCTCACTGAAACACCAGAATCGCCCCAAGAGTTGTATCCGAGCGATATCATAACTGTAATAAATGATTTCCCACAAGAGTTAACCACGAAACAATCTCGCCACAAGCTAATTTCCTGCCACTTAGTGATGAGCAAGATACTTGTGAAGCAAAATTTCCATTTCAAATGGTCGCGATGGACGTTTTTGAGAATTTCTTGAAAACCATGCTTAATTTTGAGCTCCAAATCACTATAAATTCTGTCAGTTAGCATTTCGATGGGTAAAGAAAGCTTCTTACAAATAAAAACATTGTACAAACTGTATGTTTCAAACGTAATATATGGGAAAATTCCTGAATTTCAGATAACCCACCATGGACCCAACCCTCTGCATCTTTAACTCCAAGTCTGTTGCGCTGGAGCGTGGTGCGCCTAACAATAACACACTAGATTATACGCCACTGTTTGGAGACGCAGAGAGTTAACCCCATGTTCCGAAAGGGATAATAAAACTAGCATTGAACGTGGATATCGTGAGAGGTATACCGCCTGACATCCCACCCATTTGGGTCAGACGATGTCATACAACACCAATCGTTGGCAGATCGCAATAACTTCTAAAAGACTTTGAAACTTGATGAAGCTTACCTTCTCATACCGTCTTGAATCGTCCGGTTCGAGGTATTTCCCCTTGGATTTCTTTT
>JAHQIW010002783.1:0-115444 GCA_019055375.1 Parelaphostrongylus tenuis | reverse complement strand
TATCTCAAATCAATCACTCATTTTCGACGTAGCCACTCAGTTGTTCTTGACATCACTTTATCGTTCTCTTGTATGATTAAGTTCGTTTCGTTAATGCTCATGATAGTTGTTGTACATATGTGTGTACATATTTTGATGTATTTAGCAGGTCAAATCAAGACGAGTCAAAGAGCAGTACTCTATCGCAAAGTGTACAAGACGACTCAACTACCACTGAACTAAAATAGTGGTGCGTCGGCCGAACTAAAATATTAGGTATTACTTCATTATAACATTGAGCTGATCTCAAGTGGCTTTGGAGGAAGGAGGGACAAAAATTGAGGTAACCCTGAGATATCACAAATCATTGGTGATCCATGTTATTAACGAAAGGTCTGCTGCCTCAAGAGAATTACAGAGCTGCCTTCGGCACTAATGTCGCCTCTTCATCTTTCTTGGATCCCATCCAAAATGCCACTTGCTATCAATTACCGGTAGGTCAGTGCTAACTACTAAAGATTTTAGAGAAACTCGGAAAATTCAGCGAACGTGGAGAGGGTGAGTCATTCTTGTCGCCACCACGTTGCCCCGCCCACCATCGATTCCGACACAGCTGAGATCCTGCCAACACTGCTGTGCCGTCGTCATGTCCTCACCGTCAGACACTGGAGCCATCTGTGCCCACTGTACCCGATGTCTCTGAATCTACTTCTGAGCTGAAAACCGTTTGTTTCAAGTTGTTCAACGAAGGTAGACTCGGGTTCTATCTTCCCACCGAGGACAAGGATGAAATGCTTCGATTATTCAGAAATAAAATGAGTAAACTTGCACCAAACGCGAAATATTACGGCCCACATGGCAGCTCACTAGTCGAAATCAATGATGCTGACACTCTGGCCGAAATAGTACGAGAACAACCGACATTATTCATACTGTTTGTGATGCCGATCACTCCGGAAACCTTCCCAACAGTTGGTCGGAGCGGTTTTATAGAGCCGGGAAGCAAAAGTCCTGCGCAAGAAATCAAAACAACAGGAAACATAACTGCTGCCATTCAAAAGTCGAAGTAGGGCCTATGCGTTGATTCTTGCCCATGTCGTGCACACCACTCGGACTACTACTTCGGGAGCACGTTCTGCGATCCTACCACGCGTATCCATCATCATTCTGCTGTCAGGAGCCTTTTCCTTTAATGTATCCACACTGCTCAGTTTACGGATATGATTGTGGTTATGGAGACTATGGAAGTAGATGTAAGCGACGTCCGTTGTACTATCACTAGATGTTCAGTCAAACGTTTTCTTGGTTTTGGTCTATTTTTTTCGCTTCAGTTTGGTTACCATCGTTACTGTGTGCTCAAGTTCATGTGCTTGTAGAATTTTCAGTGCTAGTTGTGAGAAGACTACAATGTGCTTTGAGGATTCTTGCATTACTCATGACCGTATAGAATTTTCGATGTTCCATGAGTGACTGTACAAATAAGAAAATCCGTTTGTCTAACCCAGTGATTTTTCGAGGGCTTAACAATTTATAATCTGACTTGTAGCAGTCCAACGATGATTTCTGTTGCATTCTGTTATACATATATCTGTTCATTTTTTGACAATCGATCAGTACATATGAACGTTGTTTTCTATGAGGTTGTCCAGAAGTATTCTTTTTCAGAAAAAAAACCTCTTCCTTGTTTTTGAATAAAATTCTGTACGTTTGTTTCCAAATGGCGTTTTGTAACAAAGTTTTTGCAGTATATCCTATACAATTTCTTAAGTTCATTCTTTATTTATTAGATAAATCCAATGATGTAGAGTGGTGTGCAAAAACGTTTGCGTCAGTTGGGATATGAACCCAGATCCTGCTCAGATCTTACTCTTAAATATCATAACACCGCAGTCGGGCAAATAAGATGATTTCGATTCTTTACTATTCCAATTAAAGCTTTGTTCTTACATTCTTTATGTCTATTTTGACATGCTCAGTTTAGGCTGTTGCAATGAGATTAGGGAACACAGGCGGAAAAGTTTTTTTTTGCTTTCAAGAGTTTCATCGATAGAGATAAGATTCTTGAATGACAACAATGGTGGGTTACCAGCCACCATCTACAATAAGCACTTGAAGACGGTGATTGACATGTCCGCAACGATGCGAGAAGTACCGGAGGAACTAAACATGGGTATAGAAACACTCCTAATACACCTCAAGCGAGTTATGTAGAAAAATCGATGGTTCGGAATCAATAACCTCTTTATAACGGTTTTTGAGTATTTAATACCGTGATGTCAGCCACAACACAACATTTTATAGTATTAAATGAAAAGGAAGTTATATGCTGTGTAGAAATAAAAATTGCTATGTGAACATTTATTCCATAACCAATCAACATCACAACCATCATGTCGTGGAAGTATAATGTCTAATGAAACGATAGACGATTTTTTAAACTGCTTGACAATTAAACAAAATGTCCAATCAATATATGAACCAATAAGGAGTATACACACAACGAAAATCAAAGGTGAAGCAAGTTATCCAGCATAACAATCGATAACATGGATCATCTAGTGACAAGTGTGGAAACCGCCACGGATAGCGCGATGTTTGTGGTCTCCACGACAGCGTTCTAGGCTACATAATAGAGAGTCTCTGTGTGAATTGCATGGAAAATAGGTCGATGTGGGAAAGCTGAAGTTTGGAGGCCGGTCATTGGAAGAATCTAAGTCAAGCGTATTTTCGTTGTAAAATCCTGGAGAATGCGTTTGACGTCGGCATCTATGCGGGCGTAGGTCTCTTGGATACGAATGGCAAAGATTCCTCAGAGTACAGTGGTGTCGCATTCGGTGGCGATCGCGACTATGTGAGCGCGATCGACCACGACTATGTGATCGGGTCCGACTTCGGTTCTTGGCCCGATGTTTCCGTGCTAGTAATCCGTGGCTCTCCTCGGCCGAATCCGAGGATGAAGATGAGTGCTCGTTTTCTGTTCGAACAACGATTTTTACTCTCGGACAGTGATTCACAATTGCGAATAGTGTGTCGGCATCCTTTATCTGTACACTACCGCAACCGATGTCGGCCCAGAAGGTGCTTCCAGAAGGAATACCAAGTTCGTCGATTTTGTTCTGGAATGACCTATAGAGGTCGTCTTTTTCGTTGTAGTCTAGAGTAAAACGTTGTTTCTTTCCGAAATACAGCTTACAGTAGGCAATTTTCAGTGGAGTGGTTGTATCAGTCATGGCTGATGGAGCGAATAGTGTTGAAGTCGATCAAGAGTCTTTTTGTACACGCTCAACGGTTTACTTTCGAAATGCTAAACTGGGTGGACCTTACGCACAGACTGTAGAAAGATGCTGATAACTTGTTTATTTCGAAATAGATTTTATATTCGAAAATGAAATTTCGGATTAGTGCTGATAACGTGTTTATTCCGGGACGACATTTATTTTCGAAACTGTTTTACGAAAATGAAATTTCGAAAATATTTCGTAACTTGATAATTATTATTGCGTGAAGAAGAGAAGAGAATTGAGGTTACGCATCCTAGAAATATCAAGATGCTAAATGAAGTACTGAAGATTTCTTACATAAAAAAAACCATCAGTTCGGATGTATTTCCCGATGACTTCTTGTTTTCACTTTGCACTTTATTCCTTTCCTAGTAATAATTATCTCTTTGACTACTTAGTCCTACCCCACAATTCTGACTTCTTTGTTCATTTTATTGATGACAACGACCGAGAAAGTTGTTGGAAAAAGATTACGTACCAATCTTATTTCGGTTGGCAACCCCGACTTGTGAAAAATATTGATACAGTGGTGTTCACGGTTCTATACACGCAAATTCCTGCTTTGAACAAGCATCGACCGAGGCAGATCTTCTATGACTTGAAGTGGCAGAGTTGGTGGAACTAGACGTGTCTGCTGTATGTGATGAAGGCATGAAGTAGACCTAGAGCTGCTGTTTCATGATCTATTTGAAGAAGTATCCGGAAGTTGTCATAGAGCAATATTGATCACGCAAGGTTTTTTTTCTAAAAAAACTTCACTAACGTTTAAAAAAATCTCGGACCATAACAACAGCGACAGTGAAGACCTTTGTTATAATAGAATTGCTTCGCGTTAAATCACTGTGTGATTTTAATGCTGTTACGTCGTTCTGTTCCAATTGTAATAGATTTCCTAGGTAATGTTGCTCTCTAATCCTGTTCTTATGTCGCTACAACTTCAGCAGCAAAATGTAGTAATCAGTCCAAAATGACAAACACTACTATACAAACAGAATTACAGAACTAAAGCCTTCATTGATTTTGACCGAAATCAATAATTTCAACAACTACACGTTCATATTTGTCAACACTGCAAACTAGACATCATTCTTCAGACGGTGTGATAAGATTGGCAGAAGATATTACATCAGACATGTTTTTTATCATACAATGGAACACATACTAGTCATATCACATTACAATCCAACACAGCACTCAATCCATTCGACCGACACGGCCCCATAGCAACCTCTAAAATGAGCAGTCAGCATTTAAATGCAATTGTAACAGAAAGCAACGCACCTAGTAACCATGAAAATGGCCTCTCATGACATCACTTTGATGTCTACCATGGCCACGCCCGATTCCAGAAAACGGATAGCATCCACATCCAGTATCCATAGGGAAGTAAAATCGATTTAGAGGGCAGAACATCGGTGGCCGTGCGTGGGATGGATGATGGAAAAATGGTGGTTCGTCATGGCTGGGATACGATTCACAACAACTAGTGACATGTCCCATGTCCCGCAGATTTCTTGAATGAGATCTACCACAAGGTCCCAAAAGTTTTCGACCATGACCGCGATCGATCTCATGGCCTTTTTTCGTCCTCCGTTTCCTTATCATTTCGTTGAACTCTGGACATGAGTCTGCATTGTCAACTTCATTACGCACTGTAATATTCATTGCATCGCCTCCAAGCATCACTATTCCCAGTAGAGCATCAGCATCGTTGATTTCAATGTGGTCGCCATCGAGATCGACAAAGTAAGTGGCTTTGAGAGGGATGTTCCAGTCGTCAAGTTTTTTCTTGAAAGATCGAAACAAGTCCTCCTTGTCTTTGTAGGCAATGGTGAACTGAGGTGGATTTTCAAAGTGCAGCTTAAATACCGCGGTTTTTGATTCATCAGCGGGTTCGGTCATGGCTGGCGTAGAGTGACAGCGTCATGTGCACGCCCTTGTTATCGAAAGGGAACAGTGGGAGGAGTGTCGGCCACATCAATAGTGCCCTATGACTCAGGATCCTATAAAGAGATGGGATGATTTCGATACTTGACTATCAGAACTGCAGTTGTTGACATTTATGCAGTTTGATAAGGATTCATGACAGTCAGGGGGCTTGCAGAGGTGTTTGTGAAGGCAACGTTTGAAATGGTTGTGGAGGGAGCACAAGAGTGCCGAAACTAAAAATTGGCAATTTCTCCGAGTCACAAATCGAAGTTATTAATTTTTTTCGTTGAATTAGTGGAGTATAAGCTGTAGTGTAGTGACTGATCATCATAAGCATATTTGAACCGTTTTAAAGACAATTAGTGAGTTACAAATGTAGTTTTAATTAGGTCTGTTACTTCAGCTCGATTTTGATTCTAAGTTGGGTTGATGTTTGTGTTTCCCTATGCTCTTTACGATTAACCTAAGAGTTTGAAAGGTGAGCAAAATTCGGCCTCAGCGGGAGCTGAACCCGCATTTTACCTATGCCGTGGCACGTGCTACCATTATACCACTGGGACACCGTTTCGCCACCACTCATTCTTCAATGTCTCTATCGTGGCTATCAGTCAGCACGCTGATAAAGACATTAACGAATGAGTGGTGGCGAAACCATCCGTCTGTAGTATAGTAATAGCACTCGCCCGGTATAGGTGAAACGCTGGTTCAACTCCCGTTTGAGGTTGGATTTTTGCTCACCACTCAGTCTCTTAGGGATATTGGAAACATCAAAGCACTGCGTAAAGATAGTAAAAACATAAGATGTCCTGAGTGCACTTTCTTTGGTACATTATCTTCGGATGTTTGTTACAGTCTATTGTTCTTGTATGTAGTAAATGACATCGCTAAACACAATTCAAAGGATGAAGGATAAAGCTCTCGGCGTTGATCGCTCCTTCAAAAAAGCGTTATGGATTCGTTCTTAATTTTTAGCTACGTTCGAGGCGACTGAATGCATATCTGTCCTTTAGAACGGTTTGCGGTGGCCTACCGATGTATCAAGTCAGTACTGCTTATCCTCTCACACAAGTCTGATAAAAGTTTTACCGATCCCGGATGGATGGGGTGGTGAACCATAAAGGTGAGATCGAACTAGCAACCTTGAGTGCGACGCAGAGCACCTCTAACACTACGCCACATACTCTTATGCCCCTGGTAAAATAATTTATTATTCATTTATTGTGAGACGGAACTCCTACAGCCTCAATAGCAGCCTTTCTTCGCGGATAGGTTTTCTCGTCGTTGAGACGAGTGCCGAAAAATGACTCACAACGCGGCAGCGTTCAGCCCCGCCCCCAGGTTACTCTTTGATAGTTCCCACGTCGCGTCGCGTGTGCTGGTGAGCGTATTGTCACTCGGTCGCCAACTCTCCATCTCCCACTGTCAACCATGTCTGATTGCGATTCCAAGTTGGAACTGGCCCGATTCAAGGTCTATCAAGAATATGCGCCGCGATTCTATATCGCTTTCAAAGACAAAGATGAACTCTACCAATTATTCAAGAAGAAAATCGGCGAACTCGGTATCGAGCCCGCGAATATCTATTTCACTAATTATTACGGCGAAATCGTCGAGATCAATGACGCCGAGTCGTTGTTGGAAATAGTAAGGGACCAGCTAAGGGTCAATTCCCATACTGTGAGAATCTCTGTTTGTGACAATAATGACAAAGTGGTTTCGTTTTCGGCTCATGACAAACGGTTCCATAGACACGCGAGGAGAACTCGACAAGAGAGGACTAACGGCTGTGAATGCTGTAGGAACGAAGACCATCATAATTTAAGCGAACCCTTTCCTCCTGGGCGCCATTTCCGCTATGATCACCTTCCGAGTCCGCTTCACTACAACCACAACTGCATCGATCCGTCTCGATTTGGCCCGTTTCATGTGGACTTTCAATCCGGGCGATATCCATTTCATCCGATGGGAGCTTGTTGTGGACGACATTGACCTAGCTGTATGGAAGACGATCTTCATGGCCACTAGGTGCTTCTTGTCGATTATTGTAATGTCTCATCATGTTCTTTTTCAGACGTGTTATGATCATTCCGTTCTGCCGTGTGTTTCATTTTGCAGTTTTTTCGTAGTAATTATTGAAAATCAATGAGTGTTATTGTGGCCTCTCTCCTTTTATGTACACAGAGCCTAGGAAGAAAAAAGGAGCGAAATGTTTGACTAATCATTTTAAGCCACTGAGCAAGTGTTCATCCATAACTTATCCAAATTCTGTCCTGTTGAGTCTTTTTCGTCTTATTTGTAGAGTAAAAATCGTCGCTCAAACGACAGTTGTTCTAATGTATGTATGTATCGGGTAGAAATATTAGATAATCATTTACTAGTTTTTGTAACAACTGTACATCAGTTTCGTTGTTTGGATTGCGGTGGTCCACAAGTATCAATCTACTTTGTTCTTCCTGAAATGTGACGTTCTAGTGATAGAGCCATTGCTAGTTGTTCTCTCCACGGTATGCAAATACTCGTTGCTGAGCGAATAAATCGGAATTTTTTTTGATAACATGATTTTAGAAGACCTCTCATCCCTATTTACTGTGCGGGTCCTAACACTTCTTGGATTCGATGCGCTTCCTCGCATTCATTCATCACAAGGGCTTTCGAACATTTCATGTGCTGTTTCGGCTGATTCTTGGGGATATCCTCTTCTCTATGAATGTCGAAGAATGCTTTTCGAGACAATTCTGCTTGTAATCTTGGAAAAAGACGAGATCGAGCGTTCCTAATCGCTAGGTTGATTATTTGCAAAAGAGTTTTGAGGGAGGGAATCGAATCATTGCATTATTTGTACTCGCTCTCTGATACACTACGTCACTAACTACTGCGGTGTCATGCTAATTGAAGGTGAAAGTGACTATGTCAGTCATGTCATGATGTCAGGTGTGAAAAGTTGTTCATAGAGGAAATCAGGACGTCTGCTAGCTGTCGAATGGGAGAGCGGAGGACAAAGGTTATACTGCTTAGTCCTTTTATTTCTTTTTTTCCCCAGTTCATCAATATGCATGCCCAATATCATCTCGGTCAGTTAGACATCTGCGTTATTTCATGGTTTACAGGAAGAATTACTTCTCTCATGATTAGTTTTTAAGAGTAGGGTTGTGCTCATTTCATCCTCTCACTGCACTTCCCTTTGCATTTCAAAAAATTTCCTTTAAATTCTCCGGGTTAGTCTTATAAGTAAGTCAGGATTTTCAATCAGCTACTGAGATCAGGGCGAGTTGTATCGCTTTTATGAAAGAAAAGCGACGATACGACGTCTTAGGTGAAAGTTTATGATCTGAGCTATGACGACACTCAGATGAGATCAATAACGCAGAATATCAGTCACTACTATCTTCCTCATTTCGTATTCAAAGTGGAAATGATCCTTGCGCAATAAACCCCTGTGTTGGCGCGAATGTGCCTTGGTGGTTAGTGGTAGCACGCGTCCACGGCATAGAAGAAATGCGAGATCGACTCCCGTCCGTGAGTATTATAAACCCTTGTGTTATTCAAACACTCACTGTAGTTTGTTGTGAATCGTTTTGTTGACGAACGTAATCGCCTAAAATTACAGCTCGTCTAGTCTAGACCTACACGATTTCATGCGCGATTATGCTAGCGATCGGTTACTACTCAGTTCATAAGTTGTGTCTTTTTGGCATCTGAAAAATTCTCATACCACATTCTATTGAGATGTATTCATACAAAATATATGATCAATAGGTACTCATGTTGCACAGTGTCTGCATTTCTGAGACTAAAATTTCGAAAACACTCGCGATTTGCTAATATTTTTCTATATCATATAATATTTCGCGTTGCAGGAGTGAGAGTTGAGGATGAAAATGCATAAGATCTACACACTATGGAAACATCCAGGTATGAAGTCGAACAATGCAGAAGTTCTGCAAAAAAGCGACTAATTCTTAAGTATTCCCAAGTGTGTTTTGGTCGCTATTATTCAGTTCTTTTCTTTCCTAATAACAGTTATCTCCTTGTTCATACACTACTAAATACCACTGAGTCGTGACATCGGGCTCTTGACTTTTTCATTTATTTCATTGACGACAGCGAATCGAATAGTTGTCTTGAAATGACAAAACGTTGAACTTTGTGTCGATTGGTAACTCCAAAAACTTATGATTTCGCTTCTACCACTTCTTTAGTGGTAAATATTAGCACAGTTGTGAATACGCCGTCCAATACACGGAACTCCTTAGTTCAATCAAGAATTGAGAAAAGCAGATCTCCTATGCTCTAAGTAAAGTCATTGGTGCTAGAGTGTATGGTGCTTGTAATGACATTGTAATGATATTAAAAGACCCACAACTGCTATCTCAGGATGAATGTGAAAATTTACTCGGAAGATTCCACAGAACCGTAATGATCAGGCGAGCCCTTGTGTGTATGAAACTTCAACAACACTTGGAAAAGATCCAAGACCGTAACAACAACAATAGCAGCAAAATTCCTCATAATCGAGTTGCTCCATGGGAAAAAACAAGTGGGTTTACTTTTTCTCTGTGGTCATGTTTCTACTGTAATGAATTTTTCTGCCATTACTGCTCCTTAGTGTTGTTTTTATCGCTGTGACCTTAGTAACACAATATAGTAGCCAGTCTAAAACGGCAAACAACATTGAAGAAACATTCCAAAACCAAAGCTCTTATTGAAAATGACTGCATTCATCAATTTTAACAATGGCTCATCCACAACTGTTATCACTGAAAAATATGTGATCCTTCAGATGGTGCAGTAGATTCGGTGAAGAACAATTGATTCGACTTCTTTGCTTATCATAAAGTATAAAACACAGTAGTCATATCAGATTACGTTCCAATACAGAACCGAATCCAAATTACCGATACGGACCAATAGCAACCTTTAAATTAGCAATCAGCATTTATATCCAATTGTAATAAAAAGCAACGCACCTAGCAACCATGGAAATGCCTCTCATGACATCACTTTGATGTCTACCGCGGGCACGTCCGATTCGACAAAGACGAATGACATCCACATCCGATATCCATGGAGTGGTAAAATCGATTCAAAAAGCAGAACATCGGTGGCCGTATATAGGATGGATGGAAGAAAAATGGAGGTTCATGATGGCCGGGACAGCGTTCACAACAATTCCTGGCATGATTCATGTCCGGGAGATCTCTTGAATGAGACTTACACCAAGGTCCCGAACGATCTCGACCATGGCCGCGATCGTCATGGCCTTGTTTCATGCTTCGTTTCTCATCTCGTTGAACTCTGGGCATGAGTCTGCTTTATCAACTTCACCACACACTGTAATATTCAATGCATCGCCTCCAAGAATTACTATTCCCAGTAGAGCATCAGCATCATTAATTTAATATGGTCGCCATCGAGATCGACTAAAGTAGGTGGCTTTGAGAGGGATGTTCCAGTCGTCAAGTTTTTTCTTGAAGAATCGAAACAAGCCCTCCTTGTCCTTGTAAGCAATAGTAAACTGAGGTGGATTTTCAAATTGCAGCCTAAACGCTGCGGTTTTTGGTTCACCAGCGGGTTCAGTCATGGCTTGCGTAGAGTGACAGAGCTGTGTGCACGGCTTTATCATTGAAATGGAACGGTGGGTGGAGTCTCGAGCATGTCAACACCGGCAATGACTCACATCCATTGATACTTGTTATAATTTCGATTTTCGGCTCTCGGAACTGCGGTTGTTAATATCTGTGCAATTCGAGAAGCACAGTTATAGCGATCAAAGAGCAATTGGGTAAAGGAAATGATTGGATGATTGTGAGGTAAACACAAGATCGCACTGACTGGAAACTGGTAATCCTTTTTCCATAACGAATTTCACCGAGAGAAATAAAACTGATTTGTTGGATAAGTGGAGTAGAAAGTGTACTGTAGTGAGTTGATGGTCGTCAGAAAACTGCTTTAGAGACAGTTAATGAGTCACAACTATTATTATACTAGGTCACTTGACTTCTAATCTGCAAAGAATGCTGATTATATTCACCAATGAAAATAAAATTCATTTACTTGCAATATTGAACGTCTATCAACAAGATAAGGACAGTATTTCAGAAATACAACCTATCACACACTTTCCTTAGAGATAGACGATATATTCTTTAATGACTACGGAAACAACTGTGTATTACGTAACGACGTTTTCGTCACAGTTTGGCATTGTGACGGGAAGAACACTGTTCGAATCGGGTATCAAAGGTAAGATGCGGATATATGATTACTGGCGTATTCATACAGCTGAATTGTGGAACGTTTAGGATGCGAGATGACGTGTTGGCCCGTGTCAGCAAAAATGGCTTTTATGTCTTGAACAGTTATGGCAAAGATATTCGTCTCTGAGCTTTGCAACGTGGACTTTCTCGGCTGTGAAACTGATCGCAGTTTACGTTCTTTTCCTGATCCCTTTGCTAGTACGTATTAGCGAAACTGTCGACGAGTTTATAATATCTCCGTGCCTATCAGTCTGTCGGCGTTATTACTTTCAATCTGATCGCTTGAAATTTTAGTTCAGTGAAATCTCGCAAGACCTATGCTGTGCTTCTGTAACTTCTTGAGCAGTGGGTGCTACAATTCATCTCTAGTCTTGTATTTTATGTAGAACTCTGGTGTATATTCGCGAAGAAGGCAAAGAAAATGGTGTTGTGGTCAGTACGTGGTTTTAATGATTCGGACACTAGTGGGTGAGGAAAATAAGTGGATTGAAATTGACGGGATACCTATTCAAGTGAGAAGCAGCCAGCTCTCCCAGCAAAATGAAAGTGGACGCAGCCCAATGTAGACGCCGTTCCCAAAGTGACATTCGGTCAAAACTGGGGAATTTTTCGTGGATTCGTCACGTCTCATGCAGCAGCGTAGTATTCCCGGGTGACATATTATGAGATGTACCAGATAATCAATATCTGGTTGAGAAGGTACTATCGAGAAGGCTGTGCAATGCTTTCTCGGATTTGGAGATCAGAAGTTGTGGAAGATTTCAATGCTTTTAATTTCTAGGATGGGTCTCGTTGGATTTCATTGAGTATCGAAAGGCTACGTGTTTGTGCAATAGCCGTTCGTCGGACTCGTGTTTGTAATGAAGTATCTCGCTAACTTGAGCGCACCTTGTCCATTCTTGTGTGACGTCGAAATGATATGTGATTGCTAGAAGTGCTATATCTAGATTGTAAACCCTCATTTATAAACGAGGAAATGGGAAACTAATTTCATAATTTTCCTAAGCATAATTATAAGACTTTTGGGGTCGAAAGTTGTTCATAAAAAAGTGGTTCACTGATTGCCGGCTGAGAAAAGTGCAACGAACTTCTAACCTGCTAATCCTATACTTTTTTTCTCCCAGTGATTCGATGCTCACGTCATAACTATCTCAGTGAGTCATCATCATATTTCATGACTTACAAAAAACAATCGCCCATGGTTGATTTGCAAACCTAGGATCGTCCGCCGTTCACCGCATTCTCTGTACTCTCCTCTTCTGCGCCTTCCATAAAAGGTCCGTTACTAATCATTCGCTCGCCACATCAACTATGATGATCCACAGTAGTGGGAAAAAACCGTGAAAGTGCTTTAAGTTTAGTCGCACAAGTAAGACGAGAGTTTTCATTATCTGTAGAGATCAGGAAGATTTTATCGCTCCTTTAAAGAAAAATCAAAGCACCTCAGTAATCCACCTGAAACTGTTCATAGTCTCGACTATGACGTTACTCATGAAGAGATCAGTAGTGCAAAAAGGCTTTCCGAACTTGCTGATAATCGTGGAAGGGAAAGTGGACCTGGAGAAGTGCAGCTCTATGCCCGTGACTCTAATGAATATGTGAATTCTTTCAAAAAGTCTGCTGATGGTCGTCCTAGAGATTCATGGCATAAGGGTAGAACGAATAAGCAAAGTCATCCCATAAGTCTTTCGAGAATTCGGATCGTTGCAGAGGAAGGCGCCGTTCGACGGCTGTAAATGTTCTTTGGCCGTCTTCTGGCAACTACACCAACTGCACGGATTGTGTGTGTTTATGCCATCAGCGACATCCAGGATGCAACAGTGGAGTCGTGTTCTGCCCGTATTCTTATCACGGTCGCCTTGCGGTCTATCTCATTTCTTCTGAAACTGAAGCAAGACATTGACTGTACGTTGAGCATCTGAGTCTGCACGGTCATTGATGCTTTATTTCATATTTAATCCATTCCTATGTCTAGTTTATATTCTTTTTTGCTAAAAATCAGTTGTGAGTTTTTTGTGTATGTACTTGTGCCACTGTACTACGAGAAAGTTACGCTATTGACTGTTTACCGATGGAAGTTCAATCACAGAACAGACATCTGATGTTTCATACATATCACTGCCACCATAGCAAATCTATGCAATTACTCCAAAGATGCGTTAAAGCTTTTCTTGTTCGTTGAAGTCTGAGTCACTGTGAATCATCAACCATCAGCGAAGAGTAGTGAGGGTCAGTGTATCCACTAGAAGCTCATTCGCTCAACCATATATTATAACCTACTGACAAGACGGAACTACTTCTTGCCAGACAATATGCTGTTTTACAATCCAGCAATAATAATCATTTTATCTACGAAATTCAGAGTTTCTCTCTTGAAACTGTTTAGTCGTTGATGTCAGCAGATAAGAAAGTAAGGAATTACCAAGTAATGAAGATTTTTTTGTGTTGTTTAATGCGATTATTTGTTGAGTATTCATGATGATGCGCTCTTATGAAGCTAAACAATGTTGACTGACTAAGATTGGACTATTTTCCTGGTATAATTACCACATAGGACTAATGAAATTCTTCATTCACTAAGCAATTGAAGAGTTTGGAGTTCGGCAGATTCAGTTGCTCGATCACCTTAGAGGTATATTTACGTTTCACAAATCATTCTTTTACTAATTTTATGGAAACAAAGTGAACAATAACTTTCTGATAAAAACCTAAGTCGGCTACTCTTTCACTTTCAAACCTGTTCAGAATTGAATGTGTAAAAATTGACAGAAGAGTTTGAACTTTCCAGCGAGAGTTCCACAACTGCAAACATCAGTGGTATATTGGGAGATGATATGTTTCAAGTTGTACTGAATCGCGATCGTTTATCCTGGTACTCAAAATGGAAAACACCGCCGAAGTGAAGCGGAACAAGTACGCTTCCTAGACTTCAGGAAAGTCATGAGCTTGTCGTTGCATGATAAGCTGTTCTGCTCTCTTTTTAGTGAGGATCTGCAATTTTCAACGTTTTCATGTCAAATAGGAGAGTTTTTTACAGGGATGAGTTGGCTCAGAACTTGTTTCAGATACCATACGTGCTTGAATCAATGGATGTAATGCACTATGTGTTAAACACAAGACTGGGAAGAATGAGTGGACAATGAGCCTCGTTCCGATGCATAATTACATATAGCCCATGTCAGCTTCAGTTAAAACTGCCATTCAAAAAGCTTGTTACCATGGTGAGGGCTCAAATATGCCTCCACATGACTTTCACAGAACGCCAAGTGTAATTAGTTGAGAATAGAATGTTTATACGTTCCTCAGAAGAACTATCAATGCAACACAACGGAGATTTAGCGATATGGTTGACACTACAACTATTTGTATACAACGTCAATCTTCTCTTAGTCATAGTAACCGTATTTTCTACCGTTGCATGGATGACAGTATGAGGCAACCTTATTCCGCGGATGGGAAGATGCTGCAGACGCGACGTGTAGTGATCGAACGTGATGGAGACTCTGAAAGGTGACGAATCGATTATAAAAAGCTTATAGAAGCGGACACTCAAAGCAGGAAGTACAACAGTTGGCAAGGTCCCATAAAGGTGTCCCAGAAAGTGCTACTGGCATCCTCGAGAACAATACGGATCGTAGAAGTGACGTTTCGAGTGTAACTGACTTTAGGAGATGGATTTCTAATTTAATGATCACTCGTTTTGTCCACATAACTCTTCACGAGGGTTAAAGACGTGTTCGAACTTTCGTCTTCTGCGCTTAAGTGGACTTTCATGATGTAATTTCTCTTAGAGTGTTTGAATAATGTATCAGCATCGTCGAATTTTGGTGTTCTGGTGTTCTTCGCGATGTGGTACACGCTTCGTTTTGGACTATTCAGTTTGTGAAGTTTCATTATGAATGAACGAAGCAATTCCTCTATATCGTCGCTGTGGTTTATAACGAAAAATGACGGATCTCTTCAAATTAGTTCAAAACAAGTGTTGTAATCGTGATATTAAATTTTACATCTGCTTTGATCACTTGGTCACTTTTGATTACTCTTGATTTTTGACACTGATGAATTGAGCATCGGTTTTGGGGCTGATGAAATATAGCCAGCACTTTTCAGTACAGTGTGTCATAGCGTTTTTGGGTTGCTCTGCATATTTTAGAGTGTTAAAAGGATAAAGCTCTCGGCGTTGATCAATCCCTGAGGGATGCGCCATGCATTCGACTTCAATTTTTAACTTCGTTTGAGGTGATTGAATGCATATCTGGCCTTTACAATGACTCGCGGTGGCCTCCCGCTGAACCGAGTCAGTGCTGCTTATCCTCCCAGACAAGTCTGAGACCGGTCTGGTACCAATTTACCGACCCCGGAGGGATGGATGGCTTGGTGAGCCATGAGCGCGAGATCGAACCATTGACCTCGTGTGCGACGCAGAGCACCTCTAACCACTGCGCCACATGCGCTCTATTTTAGAGTGTTAGAACCAGCAAAATGCAGCAAATCTCTGATAAGAAAATATCAAGAAATCCGGAATGGAAATAGATTTGCAAAGTCAAAAAACTGAGGCAAAAGGGTTTACGATACCGTTACAAATGTGTATTGTTGCCTGCTCGTCTGTGAAAAGAATGTTCTTTTTGATAGATTCCAAAATTTTTACGAATGCGTCAATCTCGCCACCTCCTACCGTACCAGACCATTAAGATTTCTAAGTTCACTATGGAGCAGAAACACTTTTATTTTCTCTTTGAACTTCGAAGTGTCAATCAAAAGTTTGATGACAAAATGCAAATTTCTGAATTATTCGGAGGCTCTGAAGGCTTTCAGATAGACCAAAACTAATCCATTAAATCGACTGTTTCTAAAACCTCGTTATAAACATTCAAAATCAAATCCAAAAAAAAGAATGTTTTTATTGAATGTTTTTTGGATTTGATTTTAAATGTTTATTACGAGGTTTTAGAAACAGTCGATTTAATGGATTAGTTTTGGTCTACCAGCCGGAAACCATCGACTGATGGTGATGGACCAGTGTATTGTACACTATGCCATCACATACCACATACGCCTCCCTCCTTGCTACAATGCAGGGCTTAATGTGGGGCGGGGGTCACTGACGAGGAGAACGAGCCTCCGAAACACCGGTGTATGGCTCTGGCGTACCAACCTCGTTTAGGCTAAAAACACTATTTTTTTTTTTGGCTTTCAGATAGCTGAGATATCTGTGGCCACGGGAATCATTCCACCCACTACCATCAAGATTATATAATTCTCTGAAGACACGTGTAAAAATGAATTTTGAGGAACAGAGAATAATAAAAACTATCCAATGGAATCAAGGCTCATCGTGAATTATTTTCACTACGACCAAAAACAGAAACAGAAACATATAGAGCCCAAAAAAGCATCGTTGCGATGAAGACGAGTTCTCAATTGTGGCTAGGATATACTTTTTCGCTTATACACATGTGATAGGACAGAAACGATATAGTGAGGACTATGATGCAACTATCGTACACACTACATTAGCGTGATAAAATTCAAGTTATAGCGGAAATGTCAATCTCGCAATATTGATGTGCTCGGGGTGATCACAGCTAAATAATGGAATACTGCACAAAAGTGGTTGCTTTTAGCTGAAAAGACTATAAAGGACTTTTTTTTTCACCAAAGTGCGATCACTGTTTACTTTTGACGTTTTTATGTATCCCTTCTATCATTACAACCATCAAATGCAAATTCTTCCTCCTTTCCTTATACCAAATTCATTCTAGGATCTTCTCAAATCCATGATAATCTTTGTAATGCTGCATTTTCTATAACTCATAGGCAACATTCTGGTGATCATTTATAGAAGAGCTCTGCGGCTACTCGATGTTACGTCTGCAGTTCCTTCATGTAAAGGTGTTCTTCCCCATGAGTGATTGGCTCAGACGAAAGGCACCGTGCAAGTGACGAGGATGCAAGGCCGAAAAACGTGTATTGCTCTTAAAGTGCCCATAACAAACCACATGAATGGCTCAAAAATAATTGTCAGGGATTCTGCAATAGAGCCATTGATCGCTTACGAGTTTATTCTATTGTTTTATTACTAATCATACAGTTCACATATTATTACTTTAAGAACTTCATGTCCGTTATAGCAGAAAATGAATGGCATTAGTCAAGATTCAAAACAACTGGTTTTATAAGAATGATGATAAAGCTTGCTAGTGCGTCTCAGGAAGCAGGTGACCTTTGACTTAGTGAATATAGACGACTTCGTCACTCCGATGCAGTATCGACTAAGAAGTCTGATGGTAATAGTACTAGCGACTGGCATGAGGAACAATGAAAGTTTGAGTGAGATTTGAGTAAGAAATGAAGTCAGAGGCCGGTGTTAAAGGGGCTATATATTTACCACCGTTTCATCCCAATGAATTGGGCCATACCGTCTTTTAGAAGGCGCAGAACACAATTTTCAAGCAGAGAAAGTGAGTGTAAGATTAGCTCCCACTTTGGATCCTATACTGTTAATTTTGACTGACTTTCCTTCTATGAAACGTAAAAGCCGGCGAGTTTTCTTGATTGGTTTGATGCTGAGAAAGGTCATAAATGAACAGCTGATCTCATTGAGCCCATTTCACACCTGTAATCCCTTGACTGTATCACATAGCTGTAAGTTTCAATGAGACTTTGAAGTAGCCTAACTGCTTCACTTACTCTTCTTGCTGGAACTTTCAAAATCTTGTTATGCAAGCTTCATAAAAAAGGTTTATAAAAAAGGTCAAATACTGGGTTGGCGAAAGCTGTGTCCATAGAAATGTGGTGGTCTTAACCGTACACATTTCTACAAATTTCCACAAATCATGGTGATATTCACATTTTGCCCACACAATTACCATGGTGTCCAAGGACCACGAGTTACATATTCTTGTGGTCCGATTGTAATTTCTAAGGGAAAAACTTTTTTGTGAAATTAGCAGTACTACTGAAAGATAAGATAATCAGGAGAGGAAGACGAGAACGTTAAATCACAGAACGAAAAGTTCGTTATCTTGTAGTTTTGTCAAAAAGATATCGATCGGGTAGGAAAGTCTGTCAATATGATTATGATCACCTCATGAAATTTAGTCGGCTAATACAGCAGTGGAGAATAAATCATTTTTTGTCAACGATAGTTATATGGATGACAGTTGGAAATCATTTTATTTGACCGCCTGTTGCGGTGATATGATGTTTTCATTGAACCCAATGATTCAGAGTGGTGTGCAATAGCGTTTGCGTCAGCCGTGATTCGAACTCAGATCTTACTCCTTCCGGAGAGCATGTGCTAAACCGTTGCACCACCGACGCTCGCTTTGCACTCCACGGAAAGAGTAAGATCTGGGTTCGAATCCCGGCTGACGCAAACGCTATTGCACATCACTCTACATCACTGAATGACAGTTCATGATTCAGAGGAGACGCTTACTTAGTTCGACGTTCAGCAATTTCATTATACCTCAATTAAGCCAGTTTGGAAGAAGCTAACACTTCCTTTTCTTTGGTGGAGAAAATTTCTGCGTCAATGGTGGAAATCATTCATTATGTAGTCCTTATAAACTCATGTGTACCAAAGAAATATACTTATTTCGCTGGACTACTATTTCATTCATAAGTCCAGAAGTATAGTGGAAGTTAGTAAATGCTTCACTAAAGGACAACCTGATGAGGTTCATGTTTCAGCAGCTTATTTACGGCGGTAAATTAGATTTCGACGGGACGGGTATCAACCTATGGTTGACAAATCAGTAAGAAAAATTTTTGGAAATATGAAACATCTATACATTCGTAGGTAGCGCATGTTACACCACTGCTCAGGTATCCATACAAGTACTTTTGAGTTGTGCGTTGTCCAATGGGGTTAAATTCATCGCATACTCTTGAGGATTGATTAACGCCGATCGCCTCATCCTTCGCGTTTTCATTATTAGAACAAATCAGGTATTTGCATAAGGAGATTTTGAAGAATTGCCCAGGAAAGTCAGTGCATGAAGTGATGGGATATATAATGTCTCTAGAGAGATTAAAAAACACTATGTAAAAGTTTGCAACGTTTCGGTTTTTCACTGCGTACTTTGCAAGAAAATTGCGTCATTCTGATACCATTGAATTGAGCATTGTTTTGCAAACATTTTGGTATACAACTTCCTTGTACTGTAGCTTTAAAATGAAGCTGTCTTAGGAACGAACCTCGCTTCTTACTCATACAGAAATGGCGTGTAGGGCAAAGTACTAGTGAAGCGGTCGGTCGATCATATCAAGGACAGCTTGACGATCAACTTCCTGTGAACGACCCGAGCGCGGCTGATCCTCAACGCTGTTATCTTCAGCTTTGAGCTTTTCGAACCACTTCTTAGCCGCCCTTCCGGCAATCGTATTATCATCAAGCTCCATTAATCTCGCGCCGCTTCACTAGCATTTTCACTACGCGCCATTTGTGCATGAGCAGTAAGCGAATTTTGTTCACATAACAGCTCCATCTTGAAGCAAATATAGGCAGGTTGTATGAGTAAATGTTCGAAGAAGAAGAACTGAGAGATGAACAAATGGAAGAAAAGGAGAGAAACTTAGAGAACAACTCAGAACGACTACTGGCGTGAGGCTTAGAAAAAGAGCTAGCGTATCGCTCCTAAAGAAAGGAAGCCAACTGCCGTCGCATACCTGTCAACGTGGTCCTAAAAGGGTTAGAAATTACTTGCTTATATTTGAGATATTTAAGTCCAGCGAAATGTTTGTGTTAGAAAACGACCACATAAGAGCCTTGTGAGAACGATAAAGTAGATGAGATCAGTGTTTCTCAAGCTATCGAATGACTACCAAAAGTCTAGTGAAATAGTTGTCCGTAGGAAATTACAAGCGAATACGACGGCATCCAACTCTTTGTACTTCCTCCTAAAGCGTAACTTTCTTTACATCCTTGTGATACTATAAGAAAGCTTTCCCGAGAACTAAACTGAGTACCATATGCTCCATTTATCTAACTACCGATAGACTACTGAAAGTTCACTGAAAGATCTATATCCGGAGAGAAAAAAACAAAAGCCACGTGCATCATTTTTGATGATAGATCGGACGCCATCCTTGATATCGCATGTTTATAGTTTTATAAAGATAAGAGTAAGGCCAACCTGTAGTTTCAGCCAAAATGTTTAATGAGGCTAGCATATAGGCTGAGCACATTGTATTCCTCAAACAAACAGAATTTAATGGAAGTTAGCGCTCAACCCTTAACAACATTGGTATTCAGAAAAAAGACACAGACCGTTCGCATGCCGTTAAATGATTTCCAGGACTTCCCTTTGAAAGTACTTTAGGTGAACATCTGCCACCTGTATCACCTGACACGTCGATCGTCGAGTGACTTGAGCGGGTACCAGCAACTCTTCCATTTTTCCCTATCGCGTGCAAGAGTAGCCCAGTGGGTCCTCCTCGCTTTAGGGATTCGCTGAGCATCATATTTTTCTTCTATCGTTCTTGTGAAGAAATCGGACCAACGGGTCAGTGTCTTCTTTCAGAGCGTTTGACGTCCTAAGGAATTCAGTCGGTAACGGCTCTCGTCCATCGGTTGTCGTTGAAGCGCATCACGTGTCCGGCACACCTTGTTTTTGATATCCTGGCGTGTAGGATGGCGTCTCTGACTCTCGATCGCTGACGTAGGTCGGAACTTCGGATCCTTTCTCTCATTTGCGAGATACGGGATACTCCTAGCATCGACCTTTCGACTGTGCGTTCGATAACGACAAGTGATTTTTCATCCTGCATACGCAGCGACCAGGTTTCTGCTGCATACGTTAGGGCAGGGATAATCGTCGAGTCTGAAAAGGTGGGCACGAAGTCGGATGTTCTTTGTCCTCTTCACTACATCTTCGATTCCCTTAAACGTTCCTTGAGCCGCTCGTTTCCTCCTGCTCAACTCTGGAGCTAGGTCGCTCATCATGTTAATTTCACGACCTAGATAGACGTAGTTAGAGCATTTGGATTGCCATTCCGTTGAGCGTGAATGGGGCATTCGAAACCCATCCGTTTCTCATAAACATCATTTTCGTTACATTTAGTTGAAGACCAATTTTTTTACAGGCGTTATCCATTTTGGTCAACATTCGTTCCGCTTGGCTGATGTTTGGTGTTATGAGAACGATGCGTCAGCAAAGCGAAGATGGTTTAATTGTCGACCGTCAATTTTCACTCCCATATCGTCCCATTCTAACGATCGCATGACGTTTTATAGGGTGGCAGTGAATAGTTTTGGCGAAATTGTATCGCCTTGTCGAACCCCTCTGCTTACGTCAATGATGGTAGTGTTGTGGAATGGAGATATTTTGGTCGTGAAATCTTTATAAAACTCACGAAGGATCATTATGTACCGAGTAGGAGACGCCCTGGTTATCCAGAGCCTCTATAACCGCTTCTGTTTCCACTGAATCAAAGGCTTTTTCAGATCGATGAAAGTGAGACAGAGTGGTTGCTTGCACTCTCGTGAAATTTCAATGAGTCTTGTAATCGTGTGGATGTGGTCTATAGTACTAAATCCTTTTCGGAACCCTGCTTGTTCGCATGGCTGTCCTTCGTCCAATGTTTTGCCAAATTTGTTTAGGATGACTCGAGCCAAGAGTTTATAGACAACGGACAGCAAGCAGATTGGGCGATGATTGCCTATGTCGTGAAGGTCTCCCTTTTTGAACAACAATACGGTCTTGCTGGTTTTCCATTGAATAGCGATTGCATTCTGACAGGTAGCGAGTGAAGAGCCGAGCCAAGGTGTTGATGAGAACTAGTGGCAGGTTCTTCAAGTGTTCCGGTCTAATCCTGTCTGGACCGGTGTTGTTCTGTTCTTCACCGACGATATAGCATGCCGAATTTCGGAAGGGAGGACCGGTGGAACGACATATTCGTCCTCTTTCATTTTATATGACGGTAAGAGGACATGGCTAGCGAAGAGATCCGAGCAGTACTAGTGGTGATTTTCTCCATAGCCCTTCTCGAAGCTGTAAGTGTCCCGTCAGGGTATTGGAGTGCAATCATCTTGATGCTATAGTTGGCGCTATGCGAATGCTCTTTCCAGTTTCTGCAGCTTCTGCCATAACTGCTTCTCTTCTCTCTTTGAGGTCTTCTTTTATGAGGTGAACATTACGGCCTGGAAATTATTTCCTGCCATTAGCATCGAGCAACATTTATTTAGTGACACTTCGTGACATTCTATAGACAGTGCGGAGTGGATGTAGCCGAAATTTCTTGAATTCATCCTTTTGGGACTGTGGAACCACGACTTCTGCATCTCTAACTGGCAACTCTGGATGGTCTGCTCTACATCCCCTACATCTCTAACTCCCAGCGTGCTGCGTCTGACAGTGGCAGGCTGTTGCCTCCAACGATGATACGCCGCTGTGTCTAACATTGGCGCGTTGGGGGTGAGATGAGGAGAAGGTGGAGCAAACCGTCCAGGTTCCCAGTGCGAGATGGAGAGGCCGTGGGTTCATGGTCTCGAAAGGTTTAACGATGTGCGAGGCTTGTAACAGAGTGGAATAACGAGGGTGACTCATTGGGTTAACCTCGATATCGACGACTTCTACGACAGTTTCTAGGAACAACGGCATTTGGTAGCAGGTCGTTAGTATGTTTGATGTTTATAAGTATAATCTCAGGAAACAATTTTAGCACAATTCTGTTCTAGCGTTCTAATAAAACGAAGGTTTTGTGTGTGGAAAATTAGCGTAAAACATTTGGAGGTAGAAGTAAACTTTGTTGCGCGGTCAATTTGTTTTAGAATTTCTCGACGTCATTAACAAACCTCACGTTTCATAAGTAGATAATTTTGTAAAACGCAGTGCACAAACAACTACGAGTAGTTCTGACTCGTATCTAAAAGATTCGAAGCAAGTGAAATTTGAGAGACACTTAACTGAATATCTAGGCTGAAGAGTATTAATAGCATTTTTATAAGGTTCATTATAACAAAAAAGATGAAGCTCTCGGATTTGATCAATCCCTGAAGGATGTGCCATGCACTGGTCTTCAATTCTTGACTTCGTTTGAGGTGATTGAAATCATATCTGGCCTTTATGATGACTCGCGGTTGCCTCCCGCTGTACCGAGTCAGTGCTGCTTATTCTCTTAAACAAGTCTTAGACCAGTCTGCTACCAGTTTACCGATCAAGAAGGGATTGATAGCTCAATGAGCCATGAGCGCAGATCGAACCATTGACCTCGTGTGCGACGCAGAACACCTCTAACCACCGCGCCACATTCACTCATTTATTATAATATCACCTGAAAATTGCAAATACCATTCTACTTCTATCTTTTTATAGTCCCCATAATTTACTGCTCCATCGTGACTGTGTCTTTGAGTGTCCAACTGTTGCGTAGCACGGATCTTACAAAACTAATCAAACCTTGAAAAATCGGTATTTTGATCAAAAAACTTTAACATCGTTTAGAAGATTCGGTTTTGATGTCGAATTCAATTGCCTTGAACTCTCTGTCGATACTGTCACGAATTGCTGCCAACCTGCGCCAAACACTGCCTTTCTAGACGCACCTAGCCAGAAATTGCCCTTGTTTTCGTTACGGGTCAACCTAGCACTGCCACGCCTATAATAGTCATAGTTGCAAATTTCTGCATTATCGCATTCATTTGCGACACACGTTGGGTGTGTGGCGTGAAGACCTGATGCATGGCTATGCAAAAACCTTTTCGTTTGCGCTATCAACTGCGGTGCAGTGAGTGGAGGATGCGGTACACGACTACATAAGAGGCGCTCAGTCGCTGTCTTCAGTACGATTACTAATCGCAAGTGACGAGCTAGGTGAGATGGCAGGGTGCGTTTGGACAACATCGAGGGACTCAGCAGGCCGGGCATTTGTCCCGTTCGTCATGGGTGGTGAGAAACGTCTCTTATGACTGATATGTGAAAAATCAGTAAATTACAGAAGACGTTATCTAAGAACGTGGCTCGTGATACCGTCATCCACTGTGGACATGCGAGAAGGCACTGACTGCAGTGTATATCTTGGTAAGTCCAAAGAAAAGTTTTTAATAAGCCTCGGATACAAGAAATCAAAATCTTGAAAACTTCTTTTGGTAAGCAGACGCGAGTTTGGCAATAATAGTATTAATGGCAATCAAAGGTTAACATTTTAGCGATTTCGTGCCTCTTCTGAGAGTGGACGTATGTATGTAACGTATTTGCGTAATTCGGTGAAGTACTGGCATCTTTTCTAAAACCGCCCCACAGGCCATGTTCGTCCACGCCAACAACTACCGGTGTTCGTGATTGTGAGTAATAATTGTCACATCTAGGTATATTTCAAAACGTTAACATTTCCTTTCTGTAGTCTATATTGAACTGTACTTCGATTCAACGGAGTAGGGCTCCGTACCACTGATGCTTGCCTTTGTAAAGAATGAACATCGTTCTACACCGTAAATCTGCAATTATCAGCATGTCTCAAACATGTTCGACCAAAAAATACCTTTTTAGCTTACATGATCTAAGCTGCAATTTATCGTGACTGTACTTTCGGTGGCCTAGAAATATATTAGATCCCATGAATTTAGACTCTAAGGAATGACCACAATGTGGCGAATATTTCAAAAATTCCGATGAAAAACGTCTTCTGCATTACTACGGTCTTCCACATGGTGATCGCAATTTGTCAAACTCGTATCTAAAGTATGCCATCTGCTTGTGATTAATGTCCCAGCCTCTAAATATGTCACCTATGTTTAGAAGTCGCATATTCTCTAACATTCTGCAAGCAAAGTAAATGTGTTTCCGAATGATTTATCAACGTTCTCAAAGTCTTTTATTAATTTTTTCAATCATGGTCATGTCATTTACTAAAACTTCATGCTGGTCGTCATTATTTCGAATAAAGAACCCGGAAAATGGAAAATACGTCAGGAGCTCAATTTCAAATGATGGCAAACAAGAAGCCCTCGTAAATGACACCCATACTAGTCATGTCAACTTCCTGACGCCGTAACGTTGCGACTGGAGAGGTCAACAGCGGAGTCACCGGTTTCGAGCTGAAAAAGAGCAAACTGACAAAATCATGATAACGAATGAATGCTGGAATCGGTTAGTAAGAGTGAGGTGAAGAGCTGCGATATCACGATATCACATATGGCTTTTTTATTCCGACAATTAAACGGGTCGACTCGATTGATGTGTTTGATCAACTCAACAAGTGGCATTAGAATACTATTTATTTCATCCTGAATGGGGAAACAACTTTCGAAACTCTGATATCAGGAGTGGCATTTTGAAAAGGACGTCATTGTGCAACTACTTGTTTTTTCGAGTACATCAATAGTAATTATGCCAAACGACTCACTCTCAGTGTTTTCACCTTCCTTTCAATTTCGGATGATCCCAGTGAGGATACGGAATCACCGTGGTCGATTTGCATCTTCTTCACACGTTCATGACTGAGTTTCCTCGGAGACGTTGCTGTGGAGATCACACTTATCGCCTCTATGTGACAAAAGTACAAACCATTGTGCATATCAGAGCAACAGTGAAAGCTATTCAAAAAAAAATACTCACTAGAAGATGAGTGAATCCAATGTGCAGCAACCATAGAAAAGTAGAGAGGGATGAACACCGCGATACATTCGAGAATGATTACGATAGCTGACTGAAATTCCGAGTTGAACGACGGCAATGCACCCTCAGTTCAGGTGAGATTTCCATTGGTAGTGCAGTTATATTGTGATTAGACTGTCAAATTATGAACTAGATACTCAGTAATTACGAGTTCCTCCAGGTAATGCGATAATTCCAGGACGACAGCGTGAAAAAAGTTTATCCAAATCAAAAGACGTACTCACATCGAACATGACTGCGGCTGCTTCTGTCGATAATAGATGAAGTAAATGATGTCTTACATTACTCAAATCATCTTTATAAAGTCTCTTATCACTAACATGATAATTTTATCTTATTGAGGCATGATTTTCTGGACTTCACTACACATGTCTGGAAAAGGAACTTCAAGCATTACATGTTGGCGTTATTGATGTTTACCTATTTTCTCACTATGTACAGATAGCAGTGATACCGGCAGTAATAAGTTCATTATGTATTAATTCAGGTCTTCTAAAAAAAAGGAAGTTTCTATATCGTACTCTTCTGATCTTTCGAGATGTTCGTAATCGAAGCATCGATGAACCTATCGTATGACGGGAAGTATCCGCTATAGATGGACCCGAATCGAGGAATGAAATGAAGAAATTACTCCGTTTGCTTTGGTTGGCCGTATAATGGATGAAACAACGCGTTTTATGTTTGGCATCAACAGGTATTTGCAAGCGGAAACAGAGTCGACTGCATAGAATTCGACGTTGATTGATTCCTATTCACACGTTTTCGACTACACAATACCCAAAGTATCCATCTAAGTAATGATTAGCGTCAATGGTAGATAAAATTTCTCACATAACAACTGAATACAAAGAAAAGCGAGCAACGCTATATGTCACAAGAGATGTTCCTAAAAGTACGTGAAAAGCTCACACGTGACTGACTTTTGTATAATCCCACGATGTGCCACTTTCTAGAGAATCAAGCATCTCGTCTACATATCTTGTGGTTTTGCAGGGATATCAAACAAGGAACTTTTAATAAAAGATATGGCGCGGGCGGCTTAATTTGTTAGTCTCGACAATGATTTTATACGCCATAGTTTGGAGGAATATCGCCTACTAGCAACAAATCGTTAATGTGCTCTATGGAAATGGCATCACTGTTCATGAAAATGCAAAGACCATTGATGATAATATCGACGCTCTACTAGAAATGTAGAATATATTATTTCTAAAAAGCAGCAGCCGTGCTGCAGGTCCACGAAACTCAAGAGATTCGCCTGTAGATCAGTAGCGCTTGAACGTTTGATAAAAAACTACGTTCTACTGATATCTGCTTCCATCCTGCCACCACGACGTGAGCTAACAAACACGACTTTGAAAGACTTATAATATACCATTTAGAGATCCATACTAGAGTGGGAAGGGACAAGGCACTGGATGGTGATGCAAGCTATCAAAAGCAAAGCTCGGCTCCTTTCTCCAACGCTCTACCCTGGTCCACATGGGACGTCATCGGTTGGCTATCACTAAAATCGCATGGAGAGTTGTTGCCACCAGCATTCATGACATTTTGTAATAAAGCCAAAATCTTCAAACAGCAGCCAAAAGAATGCGGAAGTCCAATCGAATGCAAGTAGTGCCAGGATCCAACAAGAAGTATGATGACGAGTCGTGTAGAATGTAGTGAAAATTTCAATTTTACTCAACACTACGAATCAGAGCGGTAAATCTTGCTCTTATCAACATCAATTAGCGAGAATTCTTGGTATCAAGCCCAAGAACGACGTCGTGAACTACCTAGGAGTCTCAGAAAAATGATGAAGCGCATAGAATTCAAGTGCTCAGTAGCCTACTGGTAAAACGCTGTGAAAGTCATTTCCAACGTTTATTCTCGTACTTTCCTCAATGGCATTGCACACTTAACCGCTACCAACCACGTTACAAACATTCTATGACCTAAATTGGACACCCTTCAAATTTTACTCGAATAAAGAACGGCGTCATGTAGTGTTACTCACCAAAACGAGACTTTCTACTGGGTGAAACCAAATGATCACTCCCGAAGAAAGAGTAAATACATGAAAGATAGAAATTTTAGTTGACTCATATAGCAACATCACCTCGAAAACTAAGTAGGTCAATCAACCCGTTGCGATTTCCTTTGGAAAGAGAAGTTCAACAGAGAGATCTACACTGAGAACACTTACCACCAAGCTGTAGTAGGTGATGATTTAGTTCCATTGGGATGAAGAAAGCACGAATATCAAATTGAAACTCTCTCAAAAAGTAAAGATAGGCCAAGACTATGCTCAAAGAGCACAACAAATAAGATAAGAATAAGAATGAACCGGAAGAAAACAAATACATGGTGTTATGGAAAATAAATTGAGAAGTTTTTGACTTCAGAAACCACATTGATTGCGTACCAACAGAGTTCAAGGAACATGAGAAAACTTGGTTTTGAAGACATGAAGGAATTCCGCGAAAAAAAAAAACTCTAAACAGCATCAGTCTCTTCAAGGCCGTGAAGAAACTACCAATCACTTATTCAAATTCAAAACGATTAAAATCACGTTCAGTAGGTCGTCCTCGTCCTGCAAAGAATGCTGTGTCTCAACCTATATGTGATCACGAAACCTTTTGTTAATTAAAGAACCATTGATTTTCTACACCGTTGGCTCTGCTTGGTAGTATTGCTAACAGAATTTTATGATTAAAACTTTCTGAAAAAGCCACAAGAAGCGTTCTTTTCGAAAATCGAAGATTGATAAAATCGGTTTAGTTGGTTCTTCATAAGGAGTACGTCCTACGCTCAGCTGTTAGCCGTCATTACAACTGAGTATCGATTCGATTGAAAAGATAAGCAAATTTCATATGATTACCGATTTTTTCAAGCATGCTAATGTGCTAAACATGCTCTATTGTAGTCAAACTTTAAGGTGCTTACTCAACGATAATTCCTTTAGTTACTTCTACAGCGGCTAAATCATTAAAACATGTTCAACTGAGGCCATCCGTTCTGTTGCGTTTCGCCTCGGAATTTGCCCTTTCCATTCAAGTCTCCGGTGATTACGATCACTATGCCGACATAAAAAAAAGGACATTACGAACTTTTGAAGATTAAGGAAGTTTTTTTGATGAAGAAGAAGTACGTTAGACAATCTACGACTATTATCACCATGCAAACACTCCTGGAATGAAAACTTTTATCACAATCAACACTGTCGATCTTAGTAATCGGAAATTCACATTCTTGCCAACCACTCGAGACAATGCCATTCCTTAGCAGCAGCGTGCTTCTGAAAGGGGAAAACTCGCTTTTTTGCTCTCTAACGTACCACAATACAGAATATCTACAGATGTTCTTTACGAATTACATTTCACGATACTGTAACATTCATGTGAATGGCATTCAAGATACAACTGTGATAGCAACTTGAGCACCTAATAATCACGGAATTTCCTTATTTGCCACTATTCACATTTAATAATAGCCGGCCGGGTCCCATTCCGCAGAACGGAGGAAGTCCTACGCGAGTATACCTAAGAGAGACTTATGGATCAAAAGGGCAGAACGGCGATGGTCGTCCGTGGGCCGTACAGACGAAAAGTCGAAGCCCGTAATAAGGATGACACTGCTCGCAGCAATCGTGGCCACCCTCACGATCCGGAGATTCTCTCGAATAAGATTTGCCAAAGGACAAGGATGATGTTGTCCACGAGTGCTCCTTGATCTCGGTTGCGATCGATTGTATGACTCTTCATTCGTTTCTCAATCGCGGCACCGTATTCTGGATCCGAGTGTGGTGCAATAGCTTCATCACGAACTATAACATTCAATGTCCCATTTCCGTTCCTGAATATGTTTAATAACTCTTCAGCATCTTCGATTCTTACGCGATTACCATGAAAATCGACCCAGTACGACGTGGCTCCTTCTCTGGTGGCCCATTTTTCAACATGGTTCTTGAAAGATTAATGCAAATCCTCTTCGCCACTATAGGTGACGGTGAATTTCGGCGGTTTCTCGAAATACAGCTGGAACTTAGCGATTCTCGTAGTCGACATAGCTGACACAGAGCACACAAAAACGCTAACCCAGGACGACGCCTTTATATACGAAAAAAGAGGTGGTCGTGGCCTAAGTAAACCATTATACATCTACCTCCTTGGCGCCTCGCATTAAGTTGTAATTTTGGCGGTCTGATTTGCGAATCTCGACATCTATGAAAATTGACAAGAATATATGACAGCTGCCAGGGTTCAAATGTAAGTTTTTTAAGAAGAACGCTGACACATTCAATGGTTAAAGTTGAGGCAAGACAAGCGCACAATGACAAGAAATTTACAGTCCCGGCTATTGGCCGAAATTTTTCGTGTTGTGAAGTATAGATTGGTGACGATGAGATGGAGGAGAAAGTGATACTATGGTGATGCATCTTGACCGTTCTTATCTTGATGGAGTTGATAGAGTATAAGTAATGACAGTGAGATAAATCTAGAAAGTGGTTAAAGTTTACCGCATCCCATGAGATACAAATTGGCGATTTTATGCTTAAGACCGGTAGAAAGTTTTGCAGATGTTCAAGTATGATTTTATAACATAGCATAATTTCTCATGGGTAGATATCATACTACATGACGCAGTGCTATCTCCTAGCGATGACGAAAATACGGAAAAAAGTGAAGTACTCAAAGACAGCTATTCTGAGACACCTTGAGTCTACAAGTTGTGATACTACGCGAGCTTCAAGAGCTGATCACTGATGGCTAAATGCTCATTCTGAGTTCAGGTTAGACTCAAGGCAATGTACTCCCTGTCTCTGTAACGATTGGCTAATACATACCTTCGTTATATTATGTTTCTACACTTTTATTCGAGTATATGTACGTGTGTTTTTCTACTTAAGTGTTACTGTTCATCTTCCTTTAGTAGCAAAAGTTTGTAATTTGAATGACTGCGCAATTCATGAGAAACAGTGGGTAATTTCTTTGCAATATAAGCGTCACAAACTACTCGCAAGAGCAAAAATGATTACACCTTCATACTAAAGTTTGATCTGCGGGTCATCCAGTAAACAACACCGTCACCAGGGATGAGTGGAATCATTATGTGATATGCAGCCAGGTCATTCAGGCAATGAAGGTGATAGCAATTTTGTGCAAATTTTGATGAAAAAAGTTCTAAAAATAGGAAACGACAGCGGAACAACATCTCCGTTAGTGCAATGGTTAGCATAGGCCACCGAGAAGGCTGAGAGGCGGGTTCAGTTTCCGGCCAGCGTTTAGCGTTTTGCATAACACTTAGGATTTCTGGTTATATAATCAGGACGTCATAAAACTGCTATCAGAGCGGTACAGCAAAGAATTCTTGCTTTTTACAGTAAAGACATCGTTTTCCACAACAAAGTCACCTTGAAATTGTGAAGTGGAATACCTAATTCAAGTCCAATAATCACCAACTATGTCTTATCAAGATTTCAATCCCAAAATACGAACGCATTAGACGGATATACTTTTGAGAAAAAACGTGGTTCTGATGATCTACTGCGTGGCCTACGTGTGATCTACCTCAAAAAATTCCGGATACTGGCTTATTTTGCACAAATTACGAACAACAATTGAGAAAACAAAATAGATACACTGAAACAATCTGCTTGCTAAAAAAATCTGAGGATGGTTTCATCAAAAATTTTCATAAAATACGTCTCAACATTAGAGTTCTTGCTAAAATCGAAGTTAGTGGAGAATTGTCATTCCATCAATTTGGCCTAAGTCTAAGCCTTTCGTAGGTTGTTGTTTAGAGAAATCAATCAAAAAAGTACTCAGAAATTCGATGGGACCACAACTTTCACAGGGGCGTGACATCGATATTCTCACGTAACCAAAAGTTCGGTGATCTGGTGAGTCTGCATTCCCATGAAACTTTTATAACATTTTGAAAAACCTTCAGGAATCGAAGACAATCACAAGTGAGTATGGAAGGTCTGTGCCATTTTTGATCAATGTCGAAAAAGTCGAAGCCCCTTTTTGCCGACGGAATGAGTCATTGTTGACACGTTCACTTTCACGTAGGACTCCGCCCACAGTCATTTTCGATATAACTGGTCCCGATAAGGATTGTCGACTCCAGAACGTTTCCCCTCAATGTCGGGTCAGCCCTCACCCACGCCGGATGACGACATGTTCACTCCGGAAGATGTTCCCGAATCCACCACCGAGCCACGAACGGTCTGTTTTCGACTGTTTCGAGAAGGTGTATCGCAGTTCGCCATCGAGTACAAAGACAAAGACGACCTTTATCAGTCATTCATGCGGAAGCTTGATGAATTGAATATTCCACGCCGAAAAATGTATTTTGTTGGTGACTATGAAGATCATTACGAGATTAACGACGCCGACACACTTCTCGGACTAACGCTGGATAACCACTGCGTAAAAATCAACGTCTGTCCAGAAGATGACTTCACGGATTCATGCTCAAATGATTCAGAATTGGCCCAAGAATCAGTTGAAACAAAGCGAGAAACAAAGGGTCAGAAATGCCCTCGTTTCAAGAACTCTGGGATTGGCCGTTCACACTCGGGTGGCGGTCATTCACAGTCGAGGGACCATCTCACCTGCCCAGATTGTTCTTGCAGAAGCCAGTGGAAACCTTCAGCATTTTGCAAAGAACCCTGGTGTCCTCATTCTCATGCTTATTACGGACCACCTTCGCATGGTCACCACATACATCCACACGAACCCTGGTCTCACTCTCATTTTCACTATGGACCACTCCAGCATATCCACTGTGAGCATCCACCATCATTCGGTGCCTTCGTGCCGTTCCATTACAACAGGACAGATCAACGATTGCAGCATTGTCCGTTCTTCAGAATGATGTCAGCTCGAAGAAATCATGGGCGCAAACGGTTGGCAAGACGGTTACTATGGTTACTAGATCTTTTATTTCTCAAATAGTGGTGATAGTTTGAACTAAAAAGGTTAAATTTTCGTTATAATGCTTTGTTCTGCTTAGTATCATACTATGTTTTTGTTCATTGACATAGAAATTGTCCTATTTTTCAACTACTTTTCCCTGGTATATTGTGATAGCCGTGTTCAGTTATGCCCAAGTCAACACGACTTTACTGAGTAACGAGGTTGAATGTTCGAGTTAAATTTTGTTACTTTCTAAACTCTTCTGGAGTTTAATGAGCTTTTCTTTAATGTAATGAAATAAACTTTTTCAAAAGTTCTTTTTTGTTCTTATCAGCAGCAGCAACGATATCAGAGTTATCTCACTTCTAACGGAGCTTTAAGACATCAAAATGGAACTAAATGGACGAACTTATACTCGAAAAAGAGGTGTTTAGAAAGAGTACGAATGTGGTCATAGATTCATGTCATAGTATATACCGATATGATCTGATAACAAATTTTAAGCTTTCGTAAGGGCTGGTATGGCATTTTCGAGTGGTAGACGTACGTTTAGGCTTTAATGTCAAGCATCGTCAGTAGTACGGTGTCCTCCGCTTCAACCGATCCCCTACATATAAGGGAATCGAGGTCGAAACATCTTACTGAAATTATTACCTGACATTGCACTGGCACGCCTCATGGCTGATAAAACAAATTTAGCAATACCTTTCTATTAGGCTACGTTTAGCAGTTGAAAGTGCCATACCTCATGTATGGCTTAAAATGTGCTATCATTATAATGTTTGAAGCGAGGCCTCAAAAACAGCCGAATAGAAAGGTAAGTATTGATTTAGAGTACATTATCGTTCAACTTTAGCTACGAAGTCAATGTTTCACGTTTTGCGGAAATTGCCGCTAAATTCTACAAATCACTCCAACAAAATGTTTGTATTGATTATTACCATGAAAGAATAACATGAGCGAGTTCGTTGTAAACTGAGATCAATTTTCCATTCTGAATCTCAAGAAGGCTTGAGCGACTCTGCGCCCACTATTCAGCACATACAAAAGGTTCCACGGCGGATAACTCTCAAGTCGTTGAATACTGTACCAATCAGCTACAAGTGTTTTTATTCTGTCAGTAGCTACTCAAATTATCATCGTACTCCCTGATGAACGGAGTTGATCAAGTGGGTTTCATTCATCACATAGAGCTTCACTAAGCTCCGCTTGTGATTGAGCATTCGTAATGACTCTGATAACTCTAACAAGTATCGAGAACTATTACGGTGACGATGTCTGAGAAATAAAAAATTGTGCTCATAATCTACTTTATATCGGTACATCATTGAAAACTGTGAACATTCACAGCGTTTTCTACTCGTAATAAATATGTGACACAAGCTCATGAAAAGTAATCCACAACCAATTTCAAAAGAAAAGAGGAACAAAGAACTCTAACCGACCAAATACGAGACAGAACTTCAATAACCATCTGAATTGGCTTGCCTGGCATTCTTTCCAGTACTTCCTCCACCATAAATTCCTTCAGCGTCATAATATCTTAGAAATGTGAATTCATGTATGAATGCATCGGACTGTATGGTGAGTTGTAGTAGAAATAGGGGCTGAACATGGTCCCACTGGAGTATCCTGGATGTCGCTGATGGCATGTACAAAAGCAATCCCTGTTGCTGGTATAGTGTTCAGGATGTGAACAAACAAAATCTCCATCCGTCGAACGAGGAATCCTCATGGAACGAACAGAGTTGTCGAATCGCTCCTTATGGCAATGATTGCGCTCATTCGTTTTTCCCTTATGACATGATTCTCTATGAGGATCATCAGTAGAATATTCGAAAGAATTCACATACTCATTGCAGTCACGGACATAAAGCTGCACCTCTCCGTGATTATTCGCAAGTTCGGAAAGCCTTTCTGCATTATTGATCTCTTTTTGAGTACCGTCATAGTCGAGATTGTAGACAGTTTCAGGCGGAATACCAAGTTCTTTCAATTTTTCTCTGAATAAGCGATACAGATCGTGCTGGTCTTTGTAGGTGACGAAAAATCTCGTCTTACTTATGGAACTGAACTCGAAAACACTTCAGATTTTTCCCAGTACTATTGATCATCGTTGTTAAGGTGGCTAGAGAATCGTATGTCGGCAAATGGACTTCTCTGGATGAGCAAGTCGAATGAGGCGAACGAGGACACCCTTAAGCTCGCAATTCTATCATGGGCGGGGCAATGCTTTCTGCAAGTCATAAAATAGCGCTGAAGAGTAATCGATTGGACATTTAGCCTGAATAATGAATGATCCATGTTGGGGGCAGGATAGCACAGTGGTTGGTGATACGGTCCATCACAAATATATTGAAATATTCTAACACCGCTAGAAGAAATCAGATAAAAGGAATTCTTTCGTTTAGAGTGTTTTCTTAAGACCACGCTCAATTTTAATATGCCTGATAATCATCATTTGAGCCACGCATGTCAGTGGTCTATCAAAGAGCGGTGATTTATAGAGCCCGATACACGTGTTTTGATCTTGCGATCTCGTCACTCGGGCACTTACCCTTTCTCGTCTTTTGCTAACCTCTGTGGGTGCTCCAGTCCCCACACTAGCCAAGAGCAATCGAATGTACAACACTCTGTATTCGGTGAGAATTTCACTGGACATAGAGTGTAAAACGTTCGTCGTCGCTGACTCTTAGTGTGGGGACTAAAGCACCCACAGAGATTAGCAAAAGACGAGAAAGGGTAACTGCCCGACTGACGAGATCGCAAGATTGAAGCACGTGTATCGGGCTCTATAAGTCAGCGCTCTTTGATAGACCATTGACATGCGTGGCTCAAATAATGATTATCAGGCACAATGAAAAAAGGAAATTGTTCGATCACCCAATACCCAGTATCCGTCAGCGTGACTGGGTTCAATGCCGATAGCAATTACGCGTGCCATACCGTTGACGGTCGGTTGCTGAGAGATTGATGCGTTGTGGTGTAGAAAGAGTGGCGGAAAAATATGGTCGGTAGTGCAAAGGGGTTAGAGCACGCGCTTCCGGAAGGGGTGAAATGTGGGTTTGACTCTCAACTGACGCAAAATTTTGCACATCACTCTACATCACTGGGTAGACTGAAACATCATCACCTGTATCACCTGTCGTCCCGTTGATCGTCGAGTGACTCGAGCGGGTACCAGCAACTCTTCCATTTTTCCCTATCGCGTGCAAGAGTAGCCCAGTGGGTCCTCCTTGCTCTAGGAATTCGCTGAGCATCATATCTTTCTTCCATCGCTTTCGTGAAGAAATCGGACCAACGGGTCAGTGGTCTTCCTTTAGAGCGCTTGACGTCCCGAGGAATGCAGTCGGTAACGGCTCTCGTCCATCGGTTGTCGTTGAGAGCGCATCACGTGTCCGGCCCACCTTATTTTCGATATCCTGGCGTGTAGAACGGCGTCTCTGATTTTCGATCGTTGGCGTAGGTCGGAAGTTCGGATCCTTTGTCTCATTTGCGAAATACGAGATACTCCTAGCATCGACCTTTCGACTGCGTACGTTAGGCAAGGGATAATTGTCGAGTCGAAAGGTGGGCACGGAGTCGGATGTTCTTTGTCCTCTTCACTACATCCTCGATGCTCTTAAACGTTCCCCAAGCCGCTCGTTTCCTCCTGCTCAACTCTGGGGCTAGGTCGTTCATCATGTTGATTTCACGACCTAGATAGATGTAACTGGAGCATTCGGAAATTGTCGTTCCGTTGAGCGTGAATGGGGCATTAGAAACCCATCCGTTCCTCATGAACATTGTTCTCGTTAGATTCAGTTGAAGACCGATCTTTCCACAGGCGTTGTCGAAATCAGTCAACATTCGTTCCGCTTGGCTGATGTTTGGTGTTATGAGAACGATATCGTCAGCAAAGCGAAGATGGTTTAATTGTCGACCGTCAATTTTCACTCCCATTTCGTCCCATTCTAAAGTTCGCATGACGTTTTGTAGGGTGGCAGTGAATAGTTTTGGCGATATTGTATCGCCTTGTCGAACCCCTCTTCTTACGTCAATGGTGATATTGTTGTAGAATGGAGATATTCTGGTCGTGAAATCTTTATAAAGCTCACGAAGGATCATTATGTACCGAGTAGGGACGCCCTGGTTATCCAGAGCCTCTATAACCGCTTCTGTTTCCACTGAATCAAAGGCTTTCTTCAGATCGATAAAAGTGAGACAGAGTGGTTGTTTGTACTCTCGCGAAACTTCAATGAGTCTTGTGATCGTGTGGATGTGGTCCATGGTACTAAATCCTTTTCTGAACCCTGCTTGTTCGCATGGCTGTCCTTCGTCCAGTGTTCTGTCAATCCTGTTCAGGATGACTCGAGTAAAGAGTTTATAGACAACGGACAGCAAGCAGATTGGGCGATAATTGCCTATGTCGTGAAGGTGTCCCTTTTTGAACAACAATACGGTCTTGCTGGTTTTCCATTGAATAGGGACCTTGCATTCTGACAGGTAGCGAGTGAAGAGCCGAGCCAGGGTGTTGATGAGAACTGGCGGCAGGTTCTTCAGGTGCTCTGGTCTAATCCTGTCTGGACCGGGTGTTGTTCTGTTTTTCACCGACGATATAGCATGTCGGATTTCGGAAGGAAGGACCGGTGGAACGACATATTCGTCCTCTTTCAATTTATATGACGGTAAGAGAACATGGCTAGCGAAGAGATCCGAGTAGTACTGGTGGATGATTTTCTCCATAGCCCTTCTGGAAGCTGTAAGTGTCCCGTCAGGGTATCGGAGTGCAATCATCTTGGTCTTATAGTTGGCGAAGCCTCGCTGGGCTTTGCGAATGCTCTTCCCAGCTTCTGCAGCTTCTGCCATAACTGCTGCTCTTCTCTCTTTAAGGTCTTCTTTTATCGCTTCTCTGCATCGTTTCGCAAGTTCGGACGTAAGGTTTCGGTTGCCTGCGGCTCGTGCGATTCCACGTTGACGTATCAGCTCGAGTGTCTGCGGAGACAAGCGTCTCTTCGTGACCTTAGGACTTTCGGCTTTTTTAGCGCCAACGTGAAGATATTCAACGAGTCGATCGTATTCTTCGTCGATGTTGTCGACTACGGTATCTTCCCAAGAGCCGACTAATGATTTGAATACATCCCAGTTTATGGTAGTTCTGGGACTTCGTTGTTTGTATTTAGCGGCTTTCTCTCCTCTCCTCGAAAATCGGAACGTTGCGCGAAGGAGGCGATGGTCTGATCCCGTGTAGAACTTGGGAACAACAGCGACGTTCGTCGCTGTTGTTCCTAAGAAACATCATACCACCGCTAAAATAGGTTAAATAAAAAGGAATTCAGTTTGTAATATCTCAGAGCTCTTCTTATTTTTAGATGCCTAGATCCCTATACGTCTTATATAAATTTAACTCTACTTAATCTGCACAATTTCTGTCGAACTGTAATCCACTGACTTCGTCTAAGAAGTGCGTCGCTGCACTCATAGGATCTGAGAATACTGAGATAGGTCTGCTTGATGTTATATGCCAAGTGAATATATAACCATAAAGTTTTCCTTTCAATGTTTTCTTAAGATCACGCTCAAATTTCAATATGCCCATAATCATTTTTTTGATCCACGCATGTGGTCTGTTATGGGTCAGCTTATGCTTGACAGTCTCATCAGTCGGGCGGTACCCTCCGCTTGGCTATAATAAAGATAACTAAAGAAAAGGATTGGCCAAAATAGAGACAAAGGACACAGCCCGACTGATGAGACTGTCAACGTCGAAACACGTGTATCGGGCTCTAAAAGTTTCCCTATAGCAGACCTCATGCATGGCTCAAAAAGTGATTATCAGGCATATTTAATCCATGGTGTTAACGAAAGGTCTGCTCTACGAAACTTGCAGAGCTGCCTTAAGCGCTAATTTCGCCACTTCATCTTTCCAAAATACATCTCTCAGATGCACCCAATTCAGCAGCCACTTGATATTCATTATCGACAGGTCAATGCTAATCATTAAATATTTTAGAGAAACTCGCAAAATTCAGCGAAGGTGGAGATGGTGAGTCATCCATGCCCCCACTTGTTGCCCCGCCCACCATCGAATCCGACACAGCTGAGATCCTGACAACACCGTTGTGCCGCCGTCATGTCCTCTCCATCAGACACTGAGCCATATGTGCCCACTGTACCTGATGTCTCTGAATCTACTTCTGAGCTGAAAACCGTTAGGTTCAAGTTGTCAAACGAAGGTAGACTGAGATTCTATCTTCCACCGAGGACAAGGATGAAATGCTTCGATTATTCAAAAATGAAATGAGTAAACTTGCGCCAAACGCGAAATACAAAGGCCCACATGGTAGCTCACTAGTCGAAGTCAGTGATGCTGACACTCTGGCCGAAATAGTACAAGAACAACCGGCATTATTTTTGTTTGTGATGCGAATCATTCCGGAAACCTTCCCAACAGTTGGTCAGAGCGGTTTTATAGACCAGGGGAGCAAAAGTCCTGCGCAAGGAATCAAAGCAACAAGAAATATAACTGCTGCCATTCAAAAGTCGAGGTAGGGCCTATGCTTGATTCTTGCCCATGTCGTGCATACCACTCGGACTACTACTTCGGGAGCACGTTCTGCAGTCCCTACCATGCTTATCCATCATCATTCTGCTGTCAGGAGCCTTTTCCTTTAATGTATCCACATTGCTCAATTTACAGATATGATTGTGGTTATGGAGGCCACGGAAGTAAATGTAAGCGATGTCCGTTGTACTATTACTAGATGTTCAATGAAAAGTTTTCTTGGTCTTGGTCTATTTTTTTGCGTTCAACTTGGTTGCCATCGTTACTGTGTGCTCAAGTTTATGTGCTTTTAGAATTCTAATGCTGGAGTGAGAAGACTACAGTGTGGTCTGAGGATTCTTGCATTACTCATGACCGTATAGAATTTTCGATGTTCCATGAGTAATTGTACAAATAAGAAAATCCGTTTGTCTAACGCAATAATAGTTTCGAGGGCTTAACACTTTACAATCTGACTTGTAGCAGTCTACGATGATTTCTGTTGCATTCTGTTATACGTATGTCTGTTCTTCTTTTTTTCTTTTGACACTCGATCAATGCATACGAACATTGTTTTCTATCAGGTTGCCTAGAAGTTCCCTTTTTCGATAAAAAACCTCATTCCTTATTTTGAATAAAATTTTGTGCGTTTGTTTCCAAATGGCGTTTTCTAACAGAGTTTTTGCAGTATATCATATAGGATTTCTTTATGTTTGTTTTTTTATTCATTAAATAAATCCAATCATGTAGAGTGGTGTGCAAAAGCGTTTGCGTCAGCCGGGATATGAACCCAGGTCTTGCTCAGTTCTTACTCTTAGACATCATAACCCCGCAATCGGCGATCAAATAAGATAATTTGCGATTCTTTATTTACTTAAATTTAAGCCTTTGTTCTTTGCATTTCTTTATGTTTATATTGATATGCTTAGTTTAGGCTGTCGCAATTAGATTAGAAAAACAGACGGAAAAGTTTCTTTATGGTTAAACAGCACAATAATGAATGAATCGCAATGGTATGGATGCCAGCCACCATCTACAATGAGCACTTGATAACGTTGATTGTCGGATCGACAACGATGCGAGAAGTACCGGAGGAACTAAACATGGGTATAGAAACACTCCTAATACATCTCAAGCGAGTTATGTATAGAAATCGATGGTTCGAAATCAATAACCTCTTTATAACGGTTTTTGAGTATTTAGTACTGTGATGTCAACCACAACACAACCTTTTATAGTATGAATTGAAAAGGAAGTTATATGCTGTGTAGAAATAACAAGTTGCTATGTGAACATTTATTCCATAACCAATCAAATTCACAGCCATCATGTCGTGGAAGTATAATGTCTAATAAAACGATGGACGATTTTTTAAACTGCTTGACGATTAAACAAAATGTCCAATCAATATATGAACCAATAAGGAGTATACACATAACGAAAATCAAAGATGAACCAGTTTATTCAGCATAACAATCGATGACATGGATAATCTAGTGACAAGTGTGGAAACTGCCGCGAGATAGCGCGATGTTTGTGGTCTCCACGACAGCGTTCTAGGCCACATAATAGGAAGTGTCTGTGTGAATAGCATGGACAAAAGGTCGATGTGGGAAAGCTGAAGTTTGGAGGCTGGTCATTGGAACAATCTAAGTCAGGCGTATTTTTGTTGTTAAATCCTGGAGAATGCGTTTGACGTCGGCATCTGTGCGGGGGTAGGTCTCTTGGGTCCGAATGGCAAAGACTCCTCAAAATACAGTGGTGCCGCTTTCGGTGGCGATCGCGACTGTGTGAGCGGGATCGGCCACGACTATGTGATCGGGTCCGACTTCGGTTCTTTTTCTTGTGTTTTCGTAGTAGTGATCCGTGTTCCTCCTCGACAGAATCCGAAGATAAAGATGAGTGATCGTATTCTGTTCGAACAACGATTTTTACTCTCGGACAGTGATTCACAATTGCGAATAGTGTGTCGGCATCCTTTATCTGTACACTACCGCAACCGACGTCGGTCCAAAAGGTGCTTCCAGAAGGAATACCAAGTTCCTCTATTTTGTTCTGGAATGACCTATAGAGGTCGTCTTTTTCGCTGTAGTCTAGAGTAAAACGTTGTTTCTTTCCGAAATATAGCTTACAGTAGGCAATTTTCAGTGGAGTGGTTATCAGTCATGGCTGATAGAGCGAATAGTGTTGAAGTCGATCACGAAGTCTTTTTATACACTCTCAACGCTACCCTGGTCCACATGGGACATCATCGGTTGGCTATCACTAAAATCGCATGGAGAGTTCTTGCCACCAGCATTCATAACATTTTATAATAAAGCCAAAATCTTCAAACAGCAGCCAAAAGAATGCGGAATTCCAATTGAATGCAAGTAGTGCGGGATCCGCAACAAGAACTATGATGACGAATCTTGTAGAATGTAGTAAAAATTCCAATTTTCAACATACGAATTAGCGCGGTAAATCTTGCTTTCATTAGCATCGACTAGCGAAATTTCTTGGTTTCAAGCCCAAGAACGACGTCTTGAACTACTTAGGAGTCTTAAAAAATGATGAAGCGCATAGAATTCACGTGTTCAGTGGCGTTACTGGTAAAGCGCTGTGAAAGTCATTTCTAACGTTTATTCTCGTACTTTCCTGAATGGCGTCGTACACTTAACCGCTACCAACCACGTTACAACATTCTATGACCTAAATTGGACCCCCTTTGAATTTTACTCGAAAAAAGACCGGCTTCATATAGTGTTACTCACCAAAGTGAGGCACTCCACTGGGTAAAACCAAATGATCACTCCCGAAGAAAAAGTAAATACATGAAAGATAAGAATTTCAGTTGACCTATAAAGCAACAACACCACAAAGATCCAATAGTTCAATCGGCCCGTTGCGATTTCTTTTAAGAGAAGTCCAACAGAGCGTTACCTTTCAAGAACAGTTACCACCACGCTGTAGAAGGTATTCAATTAGTTCCATTGGGATGAATAAAGCACGAATATCAAATTGAACTCTCTCAGAGTGCACCGATAAGCCAACACGATGCTCAAAGAGCTCAACAAAGAAAATAAGAATAAGAGTGAACCGGAAGAAAATAAAATACATGGCGTTATGGAAAACAAATTGAGAAGTTTTTGACCACAAACCACATTAATCGTGCACCAACAAAGTTTAATGAACCCGAGAAAACGGGTTTTGAAGAGATAAAGAGATTCTGCGGAAAAAAAAGTTTAAGCAGCATCATTCTCTTCGAGGCCTTGATGAAACCATCAATTTTTATTTGGATTCAAAACGGTTAAAATCACATGTAGTGGGTCGTCCTCGTCCTGCAAAGAACGCTATGTCTCAACTTACACACGATCATAAAACCTTCTGTTTAACTAAACGAGTCTTGATTTTCTACACCTTTAGCTCTGCTAGGTAGTATTGCTAACAGAATTTCATGATTAAAACCCTCTGAAGAAACTATAAGAAGCGTTCTTTTCGAAAACTGAAGATTGAGGAAATCGGTTCAGTTGCCTCTTCATAAGGAGTACCTCCTACGCTCAGCTGTTACCCGTCATACAACTGAGTCTCGATTCGATTGAAAAGATAAGTACATTTCATAAGATTGCCGATTTTCTCAAACATCTGCTAAATATGCTATGTTGTAGTCAAACTTTTAGGTGCTCACTCAACAATAATCTCATAGTCACTTCAAAAGCGGCCAAATCTTCAAAACGTGTTCAACTGGGGCTATCCGTTCTGTTGCGTTCGCCTCGGAATTTGCCCTCTCCATTCAAGTCTCCGGTGATTACGATTACAATGTCCACAAAATGAAAAAAGGACATAACAAACTTTTTGAAGATTAAGGAGGCTTTTTTATGAAGCAAAAGTACGTTAGACAATCTACGACTATTATCACCAAACGAACACTCCTCGAATAAAAACCTTTATCAAAATTAACACTGCCGATCTTAGCAATCAGGAATTCACAATTCCTTTCACTGGAAACAAAACCACTCCTCAGCGGCAGCGTTGTTTTGTTAACATACCACAATACAGAATAGCTACCAGAAATTCTTCACGAACTACATTTCACGAGACTGTAATATTCATTAAATAAGTGACTAGCATTCAAAATACAATCGTGATAGTAACTTGCGCATCTTATAATCACGCAATTTCCTTACTTGCCACCATTCGTAATTCCATAACAGCCAGGTCCCATTCTGCAGGACAGAGGGAGTCCTACGCGAGTATACCTAGAAGAGAAATATGGATCAAAAGGGCAGAACGGCGATGGTCGTCCGTGGGCTGGACAAACGAAAAGTGGAAGCCCGTAATAAAGATGACACTGCCCGCAACAATCCTGGCCATTCTCACGTTCCGAAGATTCTCTCGAATGAGATCTGCCATGAACACGCGAAGAACGAGAATGATGTTGTCCACGAGTGCTTCCTTGATCTCGGTTGCGATCAATCGTATGACTCTTCTTCCTTCTTCGTTTCTCAATCGCCGCAGCATATTCTGGATCCGGTCTGGTGCAATAGCTTCATCACGAACTATAACATTAACTGTTTCAATTTCGTTCCTGAGTATGTTGTATGACTCCTCAGCATCATCAATTTACGCGATCATCATGAAAGTCAACGCAGTACGACATGCTCCTTCTGTGGTAGTTCATTTTTCAACTTGATTCTTAAAAGATTGATGCAAATTTACTTGTCATATAGATGACAGTGAATTTCGGCTGTTTCTCGAAATACAGCTTGAACCTAGCGATTCTCGTAGTCGACATAGCTGACACAGAGCACACAAAAACGCTAGCGCAGGACGACGCCTCACTTACGGAAAAAGAGGCGGGTGTGGTCCAAGAAAAGCACAACTCATCTACCTCCTATCGGTGCCTCGCAGTAATTTGGGATTTTGGCGGTCTAATTTGCAATTTATGACATCTAAGAAATTTGATAAGTATATATGACAGCTGCCAGGGCTCAAATGAAAGCTCTATAAGGAGAACGCTGACACATTCAGTGGTTATAGTTGAGGTAAGACAAGCGCACAATGACAAAAAATTTACAGTCCCGAATACTGGCCGAAATTTCGTGTTGTGAAGTATAAATTGCTAACGATGAGATGGAGAAGAAAGTGATACTATGGTGATGCATCATGACCGTTCTTATCTTGATGGAGTTGACAGAGTATAAGTATGACAGTGAGATAGATCTTGAAAGTGGTTAAAATTTACCTCATCCCATAAGAATCAAATGGCCGATTTCAAGCTTAAGACCAGTGGCAGGTTTTCCAGATGCTCAAGTATGATTTTATAACAATAAACTATTTCTCATGGGTAGATATCATACTACATAATGCAGTGCTATCTCCTAGCGATGACGAAAATGCGGAAAAAAGTGAAGTACTCAAAGACAGCTATTCTGAGAGACCTTGAGTCTACAAGTTGTGATACTACGCGAGCTTCAGAGCTGACCACTGATGGCTAAATGCTCATTCTGAGTTCAGGTTAGACTCAAGGAATGTAATCCCTGTCTCTGTAACGATTGGCTAAATTCATACCTTCGTTATGTTATCCTTCTATGCCTTCATTCGAGTAGATGTACGTGGGTTTTCCTACTTATGTGTTACTGTTCATCTTGCCTTAATAGCAAAAGTTTGTAATTTGAACGACTGCGAAATTCACGAGAAACAGTCGGGGAATTTCGTCGAAATATAAGCGCCACAACTACTCGCAAGAGCAAAAAAGAATACACCTTCATGCCTGATCTGCGGGTCATCCACTAAACAACACTGTCACCAGACAGTCGTCATAACAAGGAACAGGGACGAGTGGAATATTCAAGTGATATGCAGCCAGGTCATTCAGGCATAAAGGTGACAGCAGTTTTGTGTAAATTTTGATGAAAAAAATTCTAAAAATTAGGAAACGACAGCGAAACAACAGCTTCGTTAGTGCAATGGTTAGTACAGGCTACCGGAAAGGATGAGGGGCGGGTTCAATTTTCAGCCCAACGTTCAACGTTTTGTAAATCGGGACGTCTTAACACTGCTATCAGAGCGGGAAAACAAAGAATTTTCGCTTTTTGCAGTAAATACATTGTTCTCCACAGCAAAATAACTTTAAAATAGTGAAGTGGAATACCTAGTTCACGTCCAATAATCACCAACTATGTTTGATCAAGATTTCAATCCCAAAGTACGAACGCATTAGACGGATATACTTTTGAGAAAAACGTGGTTCTGATGATCTACCGCGTGACCTACGTGTGATCTACCTTAAAAATTCCGGATACTGGCTCATTTTGCACAAAATTACGAACAACAATTGAGAAAACAAAATAGATACATCGAAGCCATTTGCTTGTGAGGAAAATCTGAGGATGATTTCCTTCACTTGAAAATTTTCATAAAATACGTCTCAACATTAGAGTCCTTGCCAAAATCGAAGCTAGTGGAGAATTGTGATCCCATCAAATTGGCCTAAGCCTAAGTCTTTCGTCGGCTTTTATTTAGAAAAATCAATCAAAAAATTACTTAGAAATTTGATGGGACCACAACTTTCACAGGGGGGTGAAATCGATATTTTCACGTTACCAAGAGTTCGGTGATCTAGTGAGTCCGCATTCCCATAAAACTTTTATTACATCTGGAAAAACTTTCAGGAATCGAAGACAATCACGAGTGTGAAAGGTCTGTGCCATTTTTTATCAATGTCGAGTGGTGCGTATTTTGCAATGCACCTCAAAAAAAATTCGAAGCCCCTTTTTACCGACAGAATGAGTTATTGTTGACGTGTTCGCTTTCACATAGGACTCCGCCCACAATCATTATCGATGTTACTGGTCCCGATAAGGATTGTTGTCTCCAGTACGTTTCCCGTCGATGTCGGCGCAGCCCTCACCTACTCCGGATGACGATATGTTCATTCCGGAAGATGTTCCCGAATCCACCGCCAAGCCACGAACGGTCTGTTTTCGACTGCTTCGAGAAGGTGTATCGCAGTTTGCCATCGAGTACAAAGATAAAGACGACCTTTATCAATCATTCATGCGGAAGCTTGATGAATTGAATATCCCGCGCCGAAAAATGTATTTTGTTGGTGACTATGAAGATCATTACGAGATTAACGACGCCGACACACTTCTCGGACTAACGCTGGATAACCACTGTGTGAAAATCAATGTCTGTCTAGAAGATGACTTCACGGATTCAAGCTCAGATGATCCAGAATTGCCCCAAGAATCAGTTGAAACAAAGCGAGAAGCGAAGGGTCAGAAATGCCCTGTTTCCAAAAACTGTCGTCGTGGTCATTCGCACGGACTGCACCGCCCGGGTGAAGGCCATTCTCGCTCGAGGGATTATTTCGCCTGCTCACGTTGTTCTTGCGGAAGCCAATGGAAACCCCCAGCATTTTGCCAAGAACCCTGGTGGCCTCATTCCCATGCTCATTACAGACCACCTCCGCATGATCACCATCCACATGAACCCTGGCCCCACGCTCATTCTCACTGCGGACCACTTCCACGCAGCCACTACGGGCATCCACACGAACCCTGGCCCCATTCTTATTTTCACTACGGACCACCTCCGCATTCCCACAATGAGACAGATCCACGACTGCAGCATTGTCCGTTCTTCGGAATGATGTGAGCTCGAAGAAATCATGGGCGCAACGGTCGGCAAGACGGTTACTATGGCTACTAGATCCTCTATTTCTTAAGTGAGTGGTGATAGTTTGAACTAAAAAGGTTAAATTTTTGTTGTAATGCTTTGTTCTGCTTAGTATCATATTATGTTTTTGTTCATTGACAGGAGATTTTCCTATTTTTCAACTACTTTTCCCTGGTATGTTGCGATAGCCGTGTTCAGTTATACCCAAGTCAACACGACTTTTCTGAGTTACGAGGTTGAATGTTCGAGTTTAATTTTGTCACTTTTTGAACTCTTTTAGAGTTTAATGAGCTTTTCCTGAATGAACTGAAGTAAACTTCTTTTAAAAATTCTTTATTGTTCTTATCAGCAACAACAATGGTAACAGAGTCGTCTCACTTCTAACGGAGCTTTAGGACATCAAAACTGAACTAAATGGACGAACTTATACTCGAAAAAGAGGTGTTTAGAAAGATTACGAATGTGGTCATAGATTCATGTCATAGTATATACCGATATGATCTGATAACATATTTTAAGATTTCATAAGGGCTGGTATGGCATTTTCGAGTGGTAGACGTACGTTTAGGCTTTAATATCAAACCTCATCAGTAGTACGGTGCCCTCCGGTTCAACCTAGCCCCTACGTATAAGGGAATCGAAGCCGAACATCTTACTGAAATTATCACTTGACATTGCACTGGCACGCCTCATGGATGGTAAAACAAATTTAGCAATACCTTTCTATTATGCTACGTTTAGCACTTGAAAGTGCCATACCTCATGTACGGCTTAAAAGGTGTTATCAATACATTGTTTGAAGCGAGGCCTCAAAAACAGTCGAATAGAAAGGTAAGCATCGATATAGAGTACATTACCGATCAACTTCAACTACGAAGTAAATGTTTCACGTTTTGCGGAAATTACCGCTAAAATCTGTAAATCACTCCAACAAATGTTTCTATTGACTATTACCATGAAAGAATAACATGAGCGAGTTCGTTGTAAACTGAGATTAATTTTCCATTCTGAATCTCAAGAATGCTTAAGCGATTTTGCGCGCACTATTCAGCGCATGCAAAAGTTCCGCGGCGGATAACTCTCAAGTCGTTGAATACTGTTCCAATTAGCTACAAGTGTTTCTATTCAGGCAGTAGCTGCTCAAATTGTCGACGTACTCCATGATGAATGGAGTTGATCAAGTGGGTTCCATTCATCACATAGATCTTCACTAAGCTCCGCTTGTGATTGAGCATTCGTAATGATTCTGATAACTTTAACAGGTGTCGAGAAATTTTATTCCATCTTCAAATTACGAAGTAAGCGCTAACTATTACGGTAACGATGTCTGAGAAATAAAAAAATTGTGCTCGCAATCTATTTTATATCGGTACATCATTGAAAACCGTGAACATTTACAGCGTTTTCTCCTCGTAATGGAATACGTGACACAAGTAGACATAAAGTAATTCACAACCGATTTTCAAAAAAAGACCGACTAAAAGAGCTCTGACCGACCAAATACGAAAGATAACTTCAGCAATCATCCGAACTAAGTTGCTTGGCATTCTTTCGAGCACTTCCTCCACCATAAATTCCTTCAGCGTCATAATATCTTAGAAATTTGAATTCATGTCGGAATGCATCGGACTGTATGGTGAGTTGTAGTCGGAATAGGGGCTGAACATGGTCCCACTGGAGTATCCTGGATGTCGCTGATGGCATGTACAGAAGCAATCCCTGTTGCTGGTATAGTATTCAGGATGTGAACAAACAAAATCTCCATCCGTCGAACGAGCACTCCTCCTGGAACGATCGGAGTTGTCGAATCGCTCCTTATGGCAGTGACTCCTCTCATTCGTTTTCCCCTTATGACATGACTCTCTGTGAGGATCATCAGTAGAATCTTCGAAGGAATTCACAAACTCATTGCAGTCGCGGACATAAAGCTGCACCTCTCCGTGATTACTCGCAAGTTCGGAAAGCCTTTCTGCATTATTGATCTCTTCATGAGTACCGTCATAGTCGAGATTATAGACAGTTTTAGGTGGAAAACCAAGTTCTTTTAATTTTTCCTTTAAACAAGCGATAAAGATCGTCCTGGTCTTTGTAGGTGACGGAAAATCGCGTCTTAATTATAGGACTGATCTCGAAGCACTTCAAATTTTTCTCAATACTATTGATCATCATAGTTTAGGCGGAGAGCGAATCGTTTGTCAGCAAGTGGGTTTTCTGGAAAAGCGTAGAAGAGGGATTAGCAGGTGAATGAGGCGAACGGGAACACCCTTACGCTCGCAAATCATTCATAGGCGGGGCAATGTTTTTCTCTAGCGCTGATGAGTCTTCGATTGGACATTTAGCCTGGATAATGAATGATCCATGTTGGCGGGAAGGTTAGCGCAGTGGTTGGTGATACGGTCTATCACAAATACATTGAAATACTATACCACCGCTAGAAGAAATCAAACGAAAGAAATTCTTTGGTTTTGAATGTTTTCTTAAGACTACTGCTCAATTTCAGTACGCCTGATAATCATTATTTGAGCCACGCATGTCAGTGGTCCATCAAAGAACGCTGATTTATAGAGTCCGATATACGTGTTTCGATCTTGCGATCTCGTCACTCGGGCACTTACCCTTTCTCGTCTTTTGCTAATCCCTGTGGGTGCTCCAGTCCCCACACCAGCCAAGAGCAATCGAATGTACAACACTCTGTGCTCGGTGAGAATTTCACTGGACATAGAGTGTGAAACGTTCGTCGTTGCTAACTCTTAGTGTGGGGACTAAAGCACCCACAGAGATTGGCAAAAGACGAGATAGGGTAACTGCCCGACTGACGAGATCGCAACATCGAAACAAGCGTATCGGGCTCTATAAGTCAGCGCTCTCTGATAGACGACTGACATGCGTGGCTCAAAAAATGATTATCAGGCATATTGAAAAGAGGAATTCTGTTCGATCACCCAATATCCAATATCCGTCAGCGTGACTGGGTTCAATGTCGATAGCAACTTCCCGTGCCATACATTTGGCGGCTGGTTGCTGAGAGATTGATGCGTTGTGATGTAGGAAGAGTGGAGGAAAAACAGGCGTCGATAGTGGAACGAGTTAGAGCACGCGCCTCCTTAAAGGATGAAGTTTTGGTTTGAGTCTCAACTGACGAAAAAGTTTTGCACATCACTCTACATCACTGGATATATTGAAGCATCATACCATCGTTAAAATAGGTTAAATAAAAAGGAATTCACTTCGTGATATCTCAGGGCTCTCCTTATTTTGAAATGCCTATACGTCTTGCATAAATTCAATTCTACTTAGTCTGCACAATTTTTGTCGAACTGTAATCCAGTGGCTTCCCCTAGGAAGTACGTTGCTGCACTCACAGCTTCGGGAAATAGTGAGATAGTTGCGACTGATGTTATTTGCCAAGTGAGTATATAGCCATAGAGTTTTCCCAAGACCGACTGTCTATTAACCTTGACATGCTTCAAAATAACTCCTGATTTTCTTCTTTAAGCCAAACACGAGGAGTTACATTGAAATTTATTTCACAGCTGACGTTTCGGCAGTTCACCTTCATCAGAGCCTGAAAAGGTCAAATTGTCCGCAATCCAATCAGCCAAACACCTTCATTACTCTTTTAGAAAAATCACCAGACCTAGATTTCAATAGCATCAAGCACAAAATTAACTCTCAACATACTCATCGCTATTTATAAGTGTTTCACTGAATGATTCGTGTGGAGATCACCGGGAGGACATCACATAGGCTCGTAATGCACCCTACCCAACAAAACAACAGTCTTATATACAGACTCAAATCACGAGTGATAACGAGGCATTCCTCCCTGCGGTTTATAGTTGGATAGAGTTTTCGTTTCAAATGTTTTCCTAAGATCACGCTTAAATTTCAATATGCCTGATAATCATTTTCTTGAGCCATGCATGTGGTCTGTTATGGGGCAGCTTATGCTTGACAGTCTCATCAGTCGGGCGGTACCCTCCGTTTGGCTACAAAAAGATAACTAAAGAAAAGAACGTCTCATCAGTCGGGTGGTATCCTTTGTTTGGCTATAATAAAGATAACTAAAGAGAAGGACTGGCTAAAATAAAGAGAAAGGACGCAGCCCAACTAATGAGGCTGTCAAGGTTGAAACACGTGTATCAGGTTCTTTAAGTTACCCTATAGCAGACCACATGCATGGCTCAAAAAGTGATTATCAGGCATATTCATTCCATGGTATTAACGAAAGGTCTGCTTGAGGAGACTTGCAGAGTTGTCTTTAGCACTAATGTCACCAATGATGAAGTATCTTTCCAAAATACATTTCTCAGATGCACCCAATTCAGCAGCCACTTGATATTCATTACCGGCAGGTCAATGCTAACCATTAAATATTTTAGAGAAACTCGCAAAATTCAGCGAGGGTCGAGAGGATGAGTCATCCATGTCGCCACTACGTTGCCCCGCCCACCATCGACTCCAACACAGGAGATCCTGCCAGCACTGTTGTGCCGCCGTAATGTCCTCTCCATCAGACACGGGACCATCTGTGTCCACTGTACCCGAAGTCTCTGGTTCTACTTCTGAGCTGAAAACCGTTTGTTTCAAGTTGTTGAACGAAGGTAGACTCGGGTTCTATCTTCCCACAGAGGAGAATGATGAAATGCTTTGATTATTCAAAAATAAAATGAGTGAACTTGCTCCCAACGCAAAATACTTAGGCCCACGTGGCAGCTCACTAGTCGAAGTCAATGATGCTGACACTCTGGCCGAAATAATACGAGAACAACCGACATTATTTATTTCTGTTTGTGATGCCGATCACTCCGGAAACTTTCCCAACAGTTGGTCGGAGCGGTTTTATAGACAAGGGAAGCAAAAGTCCTGCGCAAGAAATCAAAACAACAGGAAACATAAGTGCTGCCATTCAAAAGACGAAGTAGGGCCTATGCTTGATTCTTGCCCATGTCATGCATACCACTCGGACTACTACTTCGGGAGCACGTTCTGCGATCCTTACTACGCGCATCCATCATCATTCTGCTGTCAGGAGCCTTTTCCTTTAATGTATCCACACTGCTCAGTTTACGGATATGATTGTGGTTACGGAGACTATGGAAGTAGATGTAAGCGATGTCCGTTGTACTATTACTAGATGTTCAGTCAAATGTTTCCTTGGTTGTGGTCTAATTTTCTTTGGCGTTCAGTTTGGTCACCATCGTTACTGTGTGCTCAAGTTCATGAGCTTGTAGAATTTTCAATGCTAGCTGTGGGAAGACTACAATGTGGTTTGAGGATTTTTGCATTACTCATGACCGTATAGAATTTTCGATGTTCCATGGGTGATTGTACAAATAAAGAAATCCGTTTGTCTGATTCAATAATTTTACGAAGGCTTAACAATTTTTAATCTGACTCATAGCAGTCTACGATGATTTCTGTTGCATTCTGTTGTACATATGTCTGTTCTGTTTTTTGACAGTCGATCAATGCATATGAACATAGTTCTCGGTCACGTTGTCCAGAAATCTTTTTTTCAAAAAAAAAACTCCTTATTTTTTTTTGAAAGGAAATTCTGTGCGTTTGTTTCCATATTGCCTTTTCTAACAGTTTTTGCCGTACATCATGTAAAATTTCTTCGTGTTTATTTCTTTATTTCCCTCAGTTGAAACTCTTGTTCCTTACAGTTTCTTTATGTTTATGTTTGTATGCTTAGTTTAGGCTGTTGCAATGAGATTAGGGAACACAGGCGGAAAAGTTCTTTTTTTAATTCCAAGAATTTCATGACAGAGTAAGATTCTTGAATGGCAACAATGGTGGCTTACCAGCCACCATCTACAATGAGCATTTGAAGACGGTGATTGACATGTCCACAACGATGTGAGAAGTACCGGAGGAACCAAACATGAGTATAAAAACACTCCTAATACACATCAAGCGAATTATGTAGAAAAATCGGTGGTGCAAAATCAGTAACCTTTTTGTAATGGTTTTTGAGTATTTAATACCGTGTTGTCAGCCACAACACAGCATTTTATAGTGTTGAATGAAAAGGAAGTTATATGCTGTGTAGAAATAAACAAGTTGCTATGTGAACATTTATTCCATAGCCAATCAAATTCACAACCAGCATGTCGTGGAAGTATAATATCAAATGAAACGATGGACGATTTTTGAAGTGCTTGACAATAAAACAACATCTCCAATCAGTTATGAACCAATAAGGAATATACACTCAACGAAAATCAAGGGTGACGCACTTATCCAGCATAACAATCGATAACATGGATCATCTAGTGACAAGTGTGGAAACCGCCACGGATAGCGCTATGTTTGTGCTCTCCACGACAGCGTTCTAGGCCACATAATAGGAAGTGTCTGTGTGAACTGCATGGAAAAAAGGTCGATGTGGGAAATCTGAAGTTTGGAGCCTGGTTATTGGAAGAATCTAAGTCAAGCGTATTTTTGTTGTAAAATCCTGGAGAATGCGTTTGACATCGGCAACTGTGCGGGGGTAGGTCTTTTGGGTCCGAATGGCAAAGATTCCTCAAAATACAGTGGTGCCGCATTCGGTGGCGATCGCGACTATGTGAGCGCGATCGACCACGACTATGTGATCGGGTCCGACTTCGGTTCTTGGCCCGATGTTTCCGTGCTAATAATCCGTGGCTCTCCTCGGCCGAATCCGAAGATGAAGAGGAGTCCTCGTTTTCTGTTCGAACAACGATTTTTACTCTCGGACAGTGATTCACAATTGCGAATAGTGTGTCGGCATCTTTTATCTGTACACTACCGCAACCGATGTCGGCCCAGAAGGTGCTTCCAGAAGGAATACCAAGTCCGTCGATTTTGTTCTGGAATGACTTATAGAGGTCGTCTTTTTCCTTATAGTTTAGAGTAAATCGTTGTTTCTTTCCGAAATATAGCTTACAGTAGGCAATCTTCAGTGGCGTGGTTGTATCAGTCATGGCTGATGGAGCGAATAATGTTGAAGTCGATCACGAAGTCTTTTTATAAAGGTTTACTTTCGAAATTCTAAAGTGGGTGGACCTTACGCAAAGTTCGTAGAACGATGCTGATAACTTGTTTAAATCGAAATATATTTCATTTTCGAAACTTTTTCGAAAATGGGATTTCGAATAGTGCTGATGGTGTGTTTGTTTTGAAAGAGCCTTTATTTTCGAAACTATTTTACGAAAAGAAAAGTTCGAAAATACTTCGTAACCTGTTAACTATTATTGCGTGCAGAAGAGAAAAAAATTGAGATGATACATTCTAGGAATATCAAGATGCTAAATGAAGCCTGAAGATTTTCTATGAAGGAAAAAATTAATCACATCATAGGCTTTTTACGATGTATTCTTGTTTTCACTTTGCACTTTCCTTCTTTCCCAGTATTGGTTATCCCTTAAATCACACAAGTGAATACTGCTAATCTTTGTTTCGAGTGTTTTCTTAAGACCACAGCTCAAATTTCAATATGCCTGGTAATCATTATTTGAGCAACGCATGTCAGTGGTCTGTTAATGAGGGCTGACTTATAGAGCCCGATACACGTGTTTCGATCTTGCGATCTCGTCAGTCGGGCAGTTGCCCTCTCTCGTCTTTTGCTAATCTCCGTGGATGCTCCAGTCCCCACAATAAGAGTTAGCGACGACGTACGATTTACAGTCTATGTCCGCTAAAAAACTCACAAAACACAGACCACTGACATGCGTGGCTCAAATAATGATTACCAGGCATATTGAAATTTGAGCTGTGGTCTTAAGAAAACACTCGAAACAAAAGATATGATATATTGAATATACTAGCCACGTGCATTCGAGTGTACAACACTCTGTGTTTGGTGAGTTTTTTACCGGACATAGAGTGTAAATGTACGTCGTCGCTAACTCTTATTGTGGGGACTGGAGCACCCACAGAGATTAGCAAAAGACGAGAGAGGGCAACTGCCCGACTGACGAGATCGCAAGATCGAAACACGTGTATCGCGCTCTATAAGTCAGCCCTCATTAAAAGACCACTGACATGCGTGGCTCAAATAATGATTACCATGAATACTGCTAAGTCATACCCCCACAGTTTTCACTTTTCGTTCATTTCACTGATGACAGCGACCGAGAAAGTTGTCGGAAAAAGATAAAGCGCCGAATCTTATTTCGATTGGCAGCCACCCAAAACGCGAAAAATTGCTTTCTTTTGCTTCTATTGTGGTAAATATCAGTACAGTGATGGTTCATTTTCTATACACGCACATTCTTGCTTGGAACAAGCATCGACCAAGGCAGATCTTCTTGATTTCAAGTGTCAGAGTTGATGGAATTAGCCGTGTCTGCTGTATGTGATGAAGGCATGAAGTAGACCTAGAGCTGCTGCTTCACGATCGATTTGAAGAAGTATCCGGAAGTTGTCAAAGAGCAATATTGATCACGCGAGATTATATTTCAAAAAACTCCACTAACATTCAAAAAAAAAACCTCAGACCAAAACAACAGCAACAGTGATGACCTTTGTTATAATCGAATTGCTTCGTATTAACTGACTTTGTAATTTTAATGCTGTTACGCCGTTCTGTTCCCATTGTAATAGATTTCCTCGCTAATGTTGCTCTCCAGTCCTGTTCTTACGTCGTTATAACTTCAGCGGCAAATGTAGTAATCAATCAAAAATGACAAACACTGCTATATAAACACATTACAGAACTGAAGCTTTTTCTGATTTTGATCGAAATCATCAATCTTAGAAATTACACGTCCACATTTGTTATCACTGCAAACAAAACACCATTCTTCAGACGGCGTGATAAAATTGCAAAAAATATTTCATCAGACATGTTTGTTTATCCACATACTAATCATATCACATTACATTCTAATACAGTACTCAATCCATTCGACCGACACGGCCCCATAGCAACCTCTAAATAAGCAGTCAGCATTTAAATGCGATTGTAACAGAAAGCAACGCACCTAGCAGCCATGAAAATGGCCTCTCATGACATCAGTTTGATGTCCACCGTGGCCACGTCCGATTCCAGAAAACGGATGGCATCCACATCGAGCATCCATGGGGATGTAAAATCGATTCAGAGGGCAGAACATGGGTGGCCGTGGGTGGGATGGATGGTGGAAATATGGAGGTTCGTGATGGCTGGGATAGGGTTCACAGCAGTTATTGAAATGTTCCATGTTCTGCAGACTTGAATGAGATCTACCACAAGGTCCCAAATGTTCTCGACCATGGCCGCGATCGATCTCATAGCTTTTCTTCATCGTTCTTTTCCTTATCATCTCGTTGAACTCTGGACATGAGTCTGCATTATCAATTTATCACGCACTGTAATATTCAATGCATCACCTCCAAGCATCACTATTCCCAGTAGAGCATCAGCATTGTTGATTTCAACGTGGTCCCCATCAAGATCGACAAAGTAGGTGGATTTGAGAGGGATGTTCCAGTCGTCAAGTTTTTTCTTGAATGATCGAAACAAGTCCTCCTTGTCTTTGTAGGCAATGGTAAACTGAGGTGGATTTTCAAAGTGCAGCTTAAATACCGCGGGTTTTGATTCGTCAGCGGGTTCAGTCATGGCTGGCGAAGAGTGACAGCGTCGTGTGCCGCCCTTGTTATCAAAAGGGAACGGTGGGAGGAGTCTTGGCCACATCATGGTGCCCTTATGACTCTGGATTCTGTAAAGAGATGGGACGATTTCGATACTCGACTATCAGAACTGCAGTTGTTGACATTTGAATGGTTTGATAAGGATTCATGAAAGTCAGGGGCTTGCAGAGGTGTTTATTAAGGCAACGTTTGAAATGGTTGTGGAGGAAGCACAAGAGTGCGGAAACTAAAAATTGGCAGTTTGTCTGCGTCACAGACCGAGGTCAAAATTCTTCTGTTGAATAAGTGGAGTATAAGCTGTAGTGTAGTGATTGATCATCATAAGCAAATTTAGACCGTTATAGAGTCAATCAGAGAGTTACCAATGTAATTTTAAATAGCTACGCTACTTCAGTTCGACTCTGATTCTAAGTTGGCGTTGATGTTCGTGTTTCCCTATGCTCTTTACAATTTGCCTAAGAGATTGAGTGGTGAGGGAAAATTCCTCCCTAGACGGGAGTTGAACTCGTGTTCCACCGATATCGGGGCGCGTGCTACTAACTGGTTCACCGTTACTCCACCACTCATTCATAGTGTTTCTATCATAGCTATCAGCCACTAACCTGATAGAGACACTGAAGAATGAGTGGTGGGTAAGCGCTCGGTGGTGTAATGGTAGCACGTGCCTCGGTATGGGTGAAACGAGGGTTCAACGCCCGCCTGAGGTCGGATTTTTGCTCACCACTCAATTCTCTTAGGTAGATCTGAAACATCGAAACACTGCGAAATGGCAGTAAAAACATAAGATGTCCTGAGTGCAATTTCCAATTTTGGTACATATATAGCAGTTGATCCGCTAAACAACTGCTATTTTCTTTGCGCCGCGCATGTACGTATCATAGATAATACAACACTATGTTAAATTTATCGAATAAGCATAACATTGTGTCCTGTGGACACTGCGTCGAATAATCGGAAGGCGACGTAATTAGCGTGTTTATCGGCTCGAGCCCCGCAAACATCAGACGACAATCCAAATCTCAAAAATTCCAGCGCTAAATTTGTTAGTTCTTATTTATACAAAAGAACTAGCTGTCTGATATCGTTTCTACACTATTAATGGACCGTTTACCAGGTATATTATCGTACTTTGGTAACTTTGTGCATGCTTTGATTATAAGTCCCTGAAAACACTCGCTTTGCTGACAGCATCGTCATCTTTTCAAAGAATATCAATAAATTACAATGTCTGGTTTTCGGTTGCACAGACGAGATCTTTCGTTCATCTAAGCCGTTCACTAATGGAAAACAGCAAGAAGAATATACCATCCAGAAGAGAGATTCCATCATGAGAGAAGACGCTCTCATTTCGAATCACTTCCTTGATCTCAATGATTTGGAAATGTATCTGGTAAAAATGTGTTGACAACTGAGGTCAAATAAGTAAAATGGATTGAATGACTTGTATCCACTTAGATCATCTACCAAATGCTAGTGGGTAATTGTGGCTCGTGTAACTAGTTGTCTTGAGTCACGAAACAGTGCCATATAAGCCTAAGAGAATTGAGTGATGAACAAAAGTACGACCTTAGACGGGAGTCGAACCAGCGTTTCATCCATACCGGGGGCGCGTGCTACACTGCACCACCGAGGAACATTCGCACCACCACTCGCTCTTCATTATATAGAACGCGTCCCGAGTATGGATCAAAGGCGTGTTCGACTCCCGTCTAAGGCCGTGTTTTTGCTCACCACTCAATTCTTTCAGGTGTATATGAAACATCACAACACTGTGAAAGAAGCAGAAAAACAAGAGATTTCACGGTTCATTCGGCGTTCTTCTGAGTTCCATACATATTTGTCTGCTTTACAATCAACTCTTAAAGATCAGCCATGAGCAGTTCGTTGAAAGCTGGTTGCCAGCACTCGCTAGTTGTACTGTGTTGAACACCTGCCTCTGGGTTATCAAAGAGGGGGACGGTGGATGGCTACACTAGTGGTCCAATCACCGTCTACACTGTTAACATTCAGAGGAGCTCTTTGTGCATCGTCAGTTCCGTCATCGTCATCTTCAGAACGTTGTGGAGTGTACACGTTTTTAACCATGCTCGCGTCTGATTCGTTACCATTGTACTTGTCAGCGCTTACAGCCAAGCTTTGCAGCATGGTTTCCAATTCTTCATCGTCAAAACTTCCCAGTTTTCTTCTCCTAGGGCTTCCCCGTCTTTTTCTCTTGACATGACGGAGCTGAAACTAGGCTCTCGATTATTGACAAACAACATAACAAGATATAGTTGTAATGGAGTAATAAACTCACACCAATAGTAAGCTGAAGAAGAGAAGCGAATCCTCGTAAGCAGCTAAACTACCAGAACGATAACGATGTGACACCTAGTTAGCGAAAATGCTACAGAGAAATCAATGAAATTTTATATTCTTACCTTCGCACACAAGCGCCATGGCTTTAATTTATGTGACTGATTTGCTCGATCTACACAACTGGCAAAAGTTCGCAGGACGTCTTTGGAGGCAGTGTGTAAGATTTCAAGTTTCGATAATGTAGAAGACCTTCTATTCAAAGTATTTATTAAAAGATAACCTCTCTCGCAATATCAACAGCTAGCAGCTTTACAATATCCTCCATAAAAGACAACATTCCTTACATTTATAACATTTACAAAATTCTTCTTACATACGGATCCATTTTTTCACAGTAAACTAGAAAATAGACATAATTGTACGCAGTGCAATTACATAACTCAGAATAGGTAATGGCTAGTATAGCTCGTAGCTAATGTGAAATCATCATATTTTGTGAACTTGATACAGCACTCAATCCAGCGCATTGTTGAAGAATCAGGTTTTGATTGTCACTGAAACAATGATAAAATAGGTAACCTGCTATACCTACTAGTTCTCCTCATCGAAAAACCCTTCCTGAACAAAAATTTTCTATAATCCAAAATTTCCATCTTCCTCGTGTGCACCATTGCATAAATTATTAGAAATGAACGAAATCCTGCGATATAAACTTGGTTATGGTAAGAATTATCGGTGACCTTACATCGCATGCATTGTGCAACAGCTTCTTTTGACATACTGATCATTGTTTTCCAATTTCCAGTCACCATTACAACTCTTAAGTGTTGCTTATAACAAAATATATCGAAACTGATCGATCCATATCATTGTATTCTTTGTAGAACTTATTACGATTGACGGATGCCAATACCATTGTAATTTCGTAGTAAAAGAAAGATTTTCTTATTCAAACGTAAACGTTATATGTGCACTAAAAGCATACGATTGTGTAGAGAAAATCTATCGAACTGTCATTAGAAACACCAGACTCATACAAAATGATGAAAAAACTTAATGAAATACCAAAAATCGCACATTGGGGCTGCGATTTGCACCTCGTGTGGCTATTACAACTGGTGGTTCCAAAATGATTAAATATTGCCTTCATTCTTGGTATGGGACGTGCGATACCGCGAGACGGGCGAAACCGTCGAAACGTACGTATATCGTTAAGGTTCAATGCTAAGTTCCTAGAGGCTTGATGAAGGGCCTGTGCAAATATTTTAAGGTTATTTACCACTATTTATTATTGTCTGTGTGTAAAAATAACTTAGATTCATATCCGACGTTGTGGATAAATATAAAGGAAACGGAATAAATCACTCACTTTTTGATTCGAATACGTGCATTTTATTGAGTTGATTACGCGTCCGTTTAGCTTTTATAAACTCAAAAAAGTGCGGATCCGCCGGAATGTTGGCCAAAACTGAATAAAACTTGTTATGTGTAGCCTATTGAGTAGGTAAATATTGTTCTCGACAACCTCGTGGCTCCTTCAGAGCTTAGTAACGTTTGGACAACACTGAAATTGACGAAAATTCGGTCATATACTGTTGCATGATCTATCTCGTGGGTATATTGAAGATGTATTAGCGATCTTCCACCGTCCATAATGGAAGTTTTTTACGTTAACGTTTAGTAATCCTCTAAAATCATACTCTCTTTTAGTGCATTTACAATAGCGATTTCTAATCATCAAAAGAAATTTTTTCAATCGTCACAATATTTTCCTTGTACTTTTGGAGAATTTTTCTCGTTTGGCAGCAGTTTTTTTGACAGATTTGCATTATCGGGGCTGTTTCAAAGTGTCCAATATCGGTTCTCGGTCACTTAGACACTAAAACGGTGAATAGGTGGTCACCCAGAACCAATTATACGATCATTGCCAGTGACGACTTGCCCCATTCACGCGATCCTCCAGACTACCGTAATTCCCTGCTTGTTCCTTTATATCGACTTTATCTCTTCAAAAAGATTTCCCTCTCAGCGCTTTCTCTTTTATCAGTTATTACATTTTGATAGCACGATGAACGTAACCTCAAAGTCGCAACCGCAACTGTTGACAAGGTCCACAAAATTTCTCTGCTTCATATAATTTGGACATTTTTGACATTTTAATTAACTTTGAAATTAATGCTTCTGAGAGGTTACTTTCTTAGAAAACTTTTAAGTTCATAAAGTCTCACTGGCAGCACATATTCTATGAAGAAATTGTCACTAGTTGGAGATTGTGTCAGCAACTCTCCCATGGACGCTCAAATCGTCATAACTACGAATTCTTTCCTATAACAGTTCTTAAGTCACTTCATTGAATTGGGTGCCTTTTCTGCAGAATCCTGTGATAAACGAACAAAAAAAAAGAGTTCTTTAAAGAACAAGGAACAGATGCCTCGATGTTTACTCAGTCGTCAATTTCCTTGCTCACTATTAAGATTTTTGATACGTTGATCATATTGCAGTCTAATATGTGATGTTCTCGAAAATTCGGTACTTGGAGAAAAACAACGCTTTTGCTCGCCTTGCGCATTGTGAAATAATTTCTGTTAATGCAACCTGATAACACATTTTGAGCCTTTAATGAGGCATGTTGTGACACTTATACACTGCAAAACACGCGTTTCGGCTTTACAGCCTCGTCAGTTGCACGGTGCCTTTCGATCCAATCAGTTCCGCGGGAGATATCCCTACGTGGAGAAATCGACGCTTAAATACTTACATTTGTTGTCTGGTGAAATTTTTGCTAGTTTTACGAAAGCATGGGGAAAATATTCAACGAAAAAGTGAAATTGCTAACAAATTTTGTAACCATATTTTTTTTTACGATTAACGATTCTATGCAATTTCTCATAGACATAGAAATTCAACATTTGTGGTGGAAAAAGCGAGGACGAGAATAGGGTAAAATTAAGACAGTGTTAATATATTTTTTAATTCCGAAAACTGCGAGATAAAGACTGTCAGGCAATCTTATGCGCATGCGAGATGAATAGTTAAACTTACTGCTGAGAAGCTCAGTGGTCTGTTCCCCAACGCAGCGTCTCAATGACGTATGTTGCCCAAGTCTAACTCTATTCCTCCGCCGCGAGTGGGTGATGTTGGTCATGCTTTTCATTATTTCCTAAAGATTCATATGCGATCGTAATAATATAGCTATGGCAATGATGTCATATTATGACGAATTTTTGGTAACAACCAATGATTTTTTGATAGCTGGGAGAGTCCCTCAACGGTGAACATAATCCTTATGGATTATTCAGTGATTTTGAAGTATTGAATTACACAGAAAAAATTAAAGACAATACTTAGATTTTGTTCTGTTTGTAAGTTCACACAAGATTCTTGTACAACCTTTAGTCAGTCAACGTTTAGACAACTTATGATTTTTACTACCGCGATGGTTCGTGATAATCGTCCACAGAGTAGACAAATAAAAAATCGGAATTCTAAGGGAAGCCCAAAATAGTCGATTGAAAGGTATTGTTGCATATGCTTCGTAACTGCAAGCCATGAAATCGACAATCAATCACTCTGGAAGAATATCACGGTGATTTTTTTTACCGTCCGTTAAGTGTAGACAGGTCTGCATCGACTCCTCTATATAGGGCTATGTTCCCAAGGAACTGTTGAAACGAAAGGTACCGTGCTAGTGACAAGACTAGAAGGCCGGAACACGTATCTAGCACTTTAAAAGTGCTATAACACCTTTTATGAAAGGCCTGAAATATGCTGTCAGAATGCAAAAATCATAACCAAGCCTTAGGCTGCCAAACTCTCCAACGCGATATCAGCCATCGCAAATATTGGGAAGTCTTGTCAATCGGTATGAGCTTCGCCCCCCCCCCCCCCCCCCCTCAGTAAATCAGAATTTCACTTCAATAAAACAAGAACTTATATCTTTCTAATAAGGAATAAAGATTTACATTTCAGTTACAATGTTGTATAATCATAGGAATTCCGAGAGACGAAAAGCATCTGAAATATTCGATGCAGCCACTTCTCCATAGTCGTTTGCACGACCGTTATTACGAAGCGCATAGCTGCACAATTTGCACGACAGTAGGAACAATATTTGAATGAGGACGATGTACTTAATCCCATGTAAAGCACGCTGTAACAAACATATTGACGAAACAGATAAACTACTTTATGTCTGCATGAAGGAACTGCTTCAAAGTTCTCTATGAAAGTTGGAAGAGTTGAAGTTAAACAAAGCATTTCACTAGGCACACAAGAGCAAAAATTATGTGGAGAAGTAATGAAATAGAAGTCACCATCCTAGCACAGAGTTACTACCATCTGTCCAAAGGACCTCTCCTGGCGTTATAAACAAGTTCCAAAATTCAAAACTTAGCCGTAAGGAGGAGTGTCTCGTGATCACACGTGGTCCTCCATCATATCTCATAACAATAGACAGGAACATTTCAACACCGTGCAAGATTCTATGCGACTGGTCTTCAACGAAGAACTGGTGGTCTCTAAAAGAACAAGAGGGTGAGTGTTTTGTTTAGAAGCTGTAGTCGCTAAAACTCAGAAAACTTTGAACGAGTAACATATATAATGTATGATACATACATATCGTATTCATTAAAATCAAGCTTTATCAGCTCGCAGAGTACATTTTTCCTATTTTCTTCGCCGTGACTCAATTCAAACATCGCGTTACATGAAAAGACGGGGTTTCATCTCGTTTAATCCTATATGGATGATGATGTTCTACAAAATATCACTGTTTTATGCACCATACGCTCGTTTTCTTTCAAAGTTCGGATTTTTTTGAAATTACCGCTGCAAACAATTTGGAAGGAAAATGATAATCTCAAGAAGCTGGAAAGAAATATACACCTTTAGAGTGAAATTTCAAACACTCTTAAATAATGTTGAAGATTACGAATACACTAAGACAACTCTACTGTAAAGCTGTGATGTTTTTGAATCCATGATTAGTGAAGTTTTCGTAAATTATCGTCAAGTCAATTATTAGAGATATCGGCTATATACGTGTTGTAGTTAATCAGAGAGTAACTATTATAAGTTTGATTCGCACAGTTAAAAGCTTATTCTTGATACACTGAGTGTTTCATTGTTTCTGAGTTTCCCAATTAATTACCAGTGGCAAGCCGCTCAGAATTTTGCATGAGATAGAAATGTGCCTAGGTTAGTCAAAAAAATAAGCCTGAGGCATGGTGCTGTGTTACGCATGACTACAAGACACTTCTCCTTGCGATTCATTCCTGCATTCATAGTATCTATTCAAAATCTTTAGGAGCCTTGCACGCTAACAGTCTTGACTCCTACGCCACGATCGCGGCAGCAGCTTCAAACCATTACCGCTTCGTTTATGTTTCCTAGTGGAGTGTTCTGTTTAGCTTCGAGCATTTTAACTAGGTGTTCTTTTACATGGACCCACAGTGGTCATCTATTCGACTGATGTATTCTCCTCGCAAGCCCTACAAGAGATCGGGCATATCGTACCAGACCTCATGCAATAGCCGTCTCCAATGTTAGGGCAAATTATGCGTTTTTCATTTCTCAGATAAAACCATGAAGTCGGTTACGGTTCAGTCGGCACCATAGACTGTCTGGGGATATTTTAATCACTGCTACCAAACTGTCTAAAACTGCTTCTTTTGAAGAAGTTTAATTATCGTGCTTCCGGGCTCTCCTGTTCAATGAATAAGACTTGCACGAGGTTTGTAATCCTCCCTTCAAATTCGACAGCAAACGTATCGGCGATTTTGTCTTCTTTAAGGCCTGGACGTACTGCAGCATAAAATATCTAATTGATTCGTTGATAATTCATTTACGTAGTAAAGATCTGATGTCAAACCAAATCAGTAGTCTAACTATTATTAGAAAACCCACCCTAAACACTTCTATGGGAGAGGTCACCGTTGTGTTGTGACACGCTGTGAAAAACAAACTTTAATTACACTAAAATATGAACTCGAAATAAGGCACTACACTATTTGCTATGCTCAGACTAATGCAACGGCTCAGTGGATTGTTGTTGTTGAGAATATAGTTCGCCACGTGGATCTTTTGAGTGAAGTGAGTTTTGGGTATATAACGATAATGTGCGGTTATGTAAGGAAGGATATCCACCATAACGTGCAGATTGACGGCTTGATGTTTCGTGGAAGTTGCCGTGATGGGCGAACATCCTGTTGACCACCACGGCCGCTTCGATTTTAGCCAACTCGCACATTTTAGTCGTAGCTCTCGTTCTGAATCAGCAGCCCAGCTGGTGGAGGCGGCGTCTCCCAGACTAGCGTCGAAGTTCGGATGGTCCCGTAGAAAGATTGGTGATTATATACTGTGTGGAGTGAATCAAGATGTCCCTGTGGGCCAGATTGCTGGGTATGACAATGTCTCGATAATAAGTCTTATTGCAGGTCAATGAACAAGTCTAGTACATCGCCTTACGTCTTCTTTGGCAATATTGTTGAGAAGCGAACGTTACGAAAATGAAAACGTAATGAAGATGAACACCTAACGACAAATTGCACAGCTTTTGCCTTCCGTAAGGTGTTTGCTGATGCGGACCCAGCGCGATCTTCACGTTTTCCCATATCTTTATCATCATACGCCATGAAGAAGATTTGATGTTTTGTGCCTTAACTCATGCATCCTCTGTCTCCATCATGGAGAGATATTACGAAATTCTCTGTACGAAATACAGATACATAGAAATACAAAGACGAAAAATACGAAAAGCCTAGCAGGGAGAGGAGAGTGTTCTTTATAATGGTTAGATCAATTTGATTTTGCACTAGATTTACAATACATGAGCGAAATATCAACAAAATAATTAGATTTGATATGATATACCATATTCAGGCTTTCTGGCAGTCCATAAAGGTTAGAACAAAACGAACACGGTATTTCCGACAGACTTCAATGATTCGTAACACGATTTGGATGTAATCCATATCATAAAATCCCTTTCGGAATCCTGCTTCCTCATCTGACTATGCCTCATCCAAGGCCCTCGATATGCGTAAAAGAATGATCTTTGTGAAAAACTTGTAGAGTACACTCAAAAGAATATGAAGCGGTAGTTGCGAATATCCCTTCTGTCACTCTTCTTAGGTAGGAAGACTGTGCAAGATGTCGTCCACTGATCTGGAATCTTCTCTTTCTGAAGGCATGATGTCAGTTCTCAAAAGAAATACTCGTTGGTTATGGCCACCACCTCTAAGGAAATCGGTAGTGATATTTTAAAAACGATAAAGCTCTCGGCGTTGATCAATCCGTGAGGGATGTGCCATGCATTCGTCTTGAATTATTAACTTCGCGCGGGATTAAAAATGCAATCTGGCCTTCACAACGACTCGTGGTGGCCTACTGCTGAACGAGTCAGTGTTGCCTATCCTTGCAGACAAGTCTGGTACCAATTTACCAAACCCGGAGGGATGGATGGCTTAGTATGCTATGGCCGTGGGATCGGACTATTCACCTCGTGTGCGGCGCAGAGCACCTCTCACCACTGCGCCACTGCACTCTTTAGTGATGTTATACGTCTTGAAGCTATGCCTCCCTTCATGCTTTCGATGGCAACTCGAACTTTTGTTAAAAACCCGGGTGGTTTACAACACTAGAATAGGGAATGTGAAACGGAGAAGTTTGCTACAGAACTTTTCAATTATCAGTCGATCACGTAGCTGTTATAATGAATCATACCTCTTTTATCGACGATTTTTTTTTATCTGATGTGTTTCAGTCATCAATTTTATATAATGGCGGGATAGTAATGATCCTGTTTTCGTTATCAGCGCAGACAGTGAGACGTATACATAAAAATTCTGACGGCATTTCTTCAAACTTAATAGCGATGTAAATCCTCCTGCAAAGATCTTTTATAGCTGGTATTTAGTATCAGCCTACTTCGGTGTATTGCAGAAGGATCAAACTTCAGTTCTTCTCGTATTTCAAACGACTCCATAGTAATAGTGGGATGCGGTGTGAAGTTCTTGTTTGAAAAAATGATGCTAGTTTGACACAATTTTTAAGCCTATCGACAAGGGGCTCGCAGCCTTCACTCGGATCTTCCTAGATCCGCCTTTAATGCAAAGTAATGATCTTGTTGATAATGTTCGCGTCATGCACAACTAATTTTGCTTCTCTTGGGAAATAACAGCACTTAAGAAGAAGGAAAAAGACATGGATCGTTTTCAGTTTTCTGCAAAAAAGCCATCGATCAAACAGCGGAGCGCACACTACCTGTACATTTTCTCGATTCAATAGTCTTCTTAGCAAGAGCTCCGTGGCGAAGTGACTATCATGCACTAGTGAAGACGAGGTCCATCTCCTAACTCTCTCCGGCAACCAACAACATTGTCTTATGGAACCCCATAGCCAGGCTTTCCTCGAGACTCAAGAGGGCTCGGTCAACCAGTATTCTACGATGTTCGAGAAGAATACAGTCAAACGAATTGAATACTAGAAGAACTGGGATCCGCATGGTGAAAAAAGCACTGTGGAGACGTATCAGTAAAGCGTCTAAAGAAGAATAAAGACCTATCAACGCTCTTATATAAAGGGAACATGGGCTGATACTGCAACTACGTCAGTAAATCTGCTCACCACTCACAGGGTACTCAAAAGATGCCTTCTCAAAGTCAGCGGCAAGCCCGATGTCCAGCTGGTTTGCGCGGTTCAGGTCTTCGAAACCTAGCCACTTTTCAAGAAGAAGCAATATTTCTCTTGCAAGACCACCTATACAATAGGAGGACGTGTTTGAAGTTAATAGGTAGCGTCAACCATCTGCATCCGGAGATGGCAACTTTGGCAACAGAAACGAATAAAAACTTTGCTGAGGTTGGCACTACCACTCAAAACGGGCACTCCAAGTATTCAAGTACCTAAATGCGAAAAAGTAATTATGGTTCCAGATCGCGTTGAGACCGCATTCACTTTTATTATTTGCTCTAGATGATAAGAATAGTAGAATGGTCAATGTTGAGTTTTACTACAACGTCTCGTGTAGTCTTAAGAGGATCCGCTTCGATAATTGCTTTTTGTGATTTTGGTGAGCCTGATAAAAATTAAATGCGGTTCACGCATTGTTGGAATGCGTCTCCTAATGAAACTTCTTGAACGATCACTGCACTACACGATCGTTAGCAGTCCCTGGGACAAATGCGCTGTTGATGAAGAAAGTCATCTCTATTGCTTTACGACTCATCTTGATCTCACGATCTGAAACTGTAGTCGTTTTTGCACCAGCAATAATCTTTTTCATAGTCTAAAATAAATACAAAATACACAGAAAATGACCCGCCATTAGCAAAGAAACATAAGGCAAAAAACGCACGTCAAGATGATGCACAATGCAAATACTCATCCCACAATATATTCCAGTATCAAACGGCTCATTCAACATTGCGTAAGCCGCAATTACTTTTTCACCAATCTGATAAAGTGGCCAAATTTTATACGAAACTTAGAGATCTGCCCTAAATTCTCTTCTGGTGCACACAGTGATAAGTATTTGAAAAATAACATTACTAATGAGCGTCATGTGTGTGATGGATAAGAAGTAAGGTGATGAACCAGTGATTTTTTAACCTGGCTTCTGATATCACTTTATGTTGTAGGCGCTCTCGGGTAGGTTGAGCTAGATGTCTGAAAGTAGAAACCAGTTTACTTTGGATATCTCTTGGAGAAACTTTATGTACTTTTACTATTCACTCAACGATTCAAAGAAATTATGCAATTGTCCATCCCTCGTGTATGGGAGCAGATAACAAAGCAAATATATCGGGATCCCTTAACAATATAGTAGTTTTGATGCCCACATGAGGTTACGAGTTTCTCTCAAATCTCACAGCTTTGTAGCTGTTTGTATATCACAATCTATCGTGAGGAAGAAGTAAGAAGCAAATAAAGTGAAACATTAAATGACAGTTTAATATGGATTAAGAGTTCACCCTTGAGGGGCGCCATTAATCTTGAATCAAATAAACTGAAATAGATGTCTGTCGATCGTTTTGTGTTGATGCCAGTTTTTGAATGAAAAAACTTTTCTCATACTGCTGTGGGTAAAGGAATAGCTGGAAATTTTCTTCATTTCTTCAAGGATCCTGTACCATGTTGTAAATTTTTTCTGTAAAAGCATTCTCGTTGTTATCCTGCTATGCTTTTTCATTTTGAGCACAAGGAACATTTTTTAAACACTACTATTTATTTAACGCTCAATTAAAGTCTCAGATTGATGTTCTATTATCATTTTTGTGTAATATGTGATTCATACACAGTTCAGTGAAACCTGCTCTAATCTCGGCAAGATACATAGTCTGACGATCACTCATTGTTCATCTTATCTTTATTCGTACATTATTACCTTACATAAATGAGATCAAACGAAAATCAAACTAGTGGGAAGCTTGCCTGAGGATCCGTCGGCGAAATCCAATCCCTGGCAACGACATCGTGAATACCTGAGAAAGCCCTTGCAAGGCTACGATAGGAAAACAGTGAATATTATATGCACGACCGACTATATATCACTTGGAATATGTGCTGGGATTCGCACAATTAGTGAAGATGGACCATCTAAGTATCTATGTAAGTAAGTGAATAAAATTAGAATCACTCTGTGATTTCGTGGCGCGATTCATATTATCATCTCAACTTAGTTCATTACCTTTCATTCAACTTTCCTATAATCCTATAAAGAATCGTTTAATGAAAAAAATTCTTCGTTGAAAATTAACGACCATAACTAAAATTAAGGAGGATAAAAAGGTACTGAACTTCGAAACTGGTACAAGTGCGTAAATTGAGATAAATAGTGATAAAAAACGCAACTATAAAGGATCTCGTACTGACATGAATCAAAATGACTATCGCGCCCGTTAAAAGATGTCGATTTGATCGTAGAAAATCCCTCACGTTAGCTGTTCATATTGAAATTTGACAAAAGCGAGGGAGGCAAGAAATTTTAACTGCATTTCGATCGCGCGTGAAGTCGGTCGCCTGTGTGGACCGCAGCTACAGGATAATGAGAGGGGATTGAAAGAACTGTCGGCGCCAATAGAACAGATGACGACGATACGGCTGAGTAATAAATAGTAGTAAAATAGACAGAAGTCTAAGTAATCATGTACAACATCGAAATATGAGAACTATGCGATAAGCAAATTCAGCCAATTTAGCCCCATTAATCGTAACCTTACTAGATTCGAATTCTTACGATCTCCTTAATGTGACATTAAATAAAGGCCATAAGCTCGTGTGAACGTCAACAGAGATTCCCTTACATTATGCCGATGCCCACCCTTAGAAATAAAAATACTACAGCATTATAAAAGGGTTTTTCGAAAGAGTGGCTAGGTAGGGCAGTAGCTTCAAGTGTCGCTTTTGAGTGGTTGCTAACGCCTCTACGAAAAGCTTCTCTTCAGCAAATGAGATCGGTTTCCAAATTGTTTCCTCCTAATCAAAAAAGGCGAGGTTAGTGTATTGTTAACAATCAGAAAGAACAATACCAAATACAGATAAGATTCTGTATTAGTGCTGTAAAATATTATGAAAAAGCCAATATTGATGATTTTGGACTGGAAAAGCAACTGAAGAAGAAGTAACTCAGAGACAGGTGACAATTTGGAGTAATGCGAGAAAATATCATGATAAAGCCAACAGTGACATTTTTAGGGTGTAAAAACGGACTTTAAAGAAAAAACTAAGAAACAGGTGAGACATTGGATTATTGCAAAGAGTGAAAAAATCTACATTAACACTTTCAGGCTGCAGAATTGCCCGAAGAGGAAGCAATGCAGATGAAGGTGACATTAGGAATGATTTAAGAAAGTACATTGAAAAGCCAATAAGAACATTTTCATGTTGGAAAAGCCAGCAAAGAAGATCCTCGGAACACGACGAGCAAACTATACTATGCCTCGGAACGATGCATTAAATAGTCATATGTTCAATTACTGTATCTTTAGTTATGTTCAAAGCAATCAAACTTATTTAGGAGATCTTCCTCACTGACAATCACTGCTCATTAGCTTTTCGATGTTCGCTTTTTTGACAAAATTCGCTTGACTTCTTGTAATCATTAAAATTGAGCAAAAAGTTGTAGGAAATTTTCAAAGTTCTGCTCTATGCGCAAATCAACAAATGTACAACGATAGGTATTCCTCAAGGTATAATCCACAATTGTCTACTACGCTCTGCCATCGCTCTGCAAGATTCCGGATCTTATCGTGGTGCCATTCCGGCTCCTTTCAATTCAGAAACTAATTCTTCATCTTCATTTGAAGATTCAAAACATGCTTCTTCATCTTCATTAAGAAATTCAGATCGCTGGTCATTTGAAAAGTGTTGCGTCGATCGAAGGAGATTATACTCGGATAAAGCTCATGCGGATTCTGACGTTTTCTGTAGACAAGCAAAATGGTGCAACTTGCTGACAGCGGTTCGCTGTGAAACACCAGGCTCTTCTGTTGAATCCCGATGAAGGCTCAGCATCTAAAACCGTTCACAATTCACTTTCATCCAAAGCAGATGGCCGGCAACAACGAGGTTTGTCTTCGAAATATGAAGTGTCCCCTTCGAATCGCTTGAATCATGTTCCACATAATGTAGTATTCCATAGTATTCCACAGAGTATGCCACCGTATCACCACCTTCACCCTCATTAATCTCATGGACGGCTCCAGAAAACCATTTGTCTACAACAATGGTGGATCAACGCAAAGCAAATCATACTGTTCAGAGGGCACTTTGGAGCCGAAATTAATGAACTAGATTAATATATACAAAACTATCAACAAAAAACAACCAAGATGTCAAAAAATGAAATTTGCAATTATTTCCTGCAGCTTTCTATTCAAGTTAATAATAGAAAACGACTACAGTTAGTCAATAAAAACATGTCTAAGACCATACGATAGACGTCACGTAAACATTATGTGAAGAGATAGAGTCGAAGAGTAGACATAAAAGATAACAATACAATTCCATAAAGAGATCAAGAGGTCTCTTTTCAGCCCATTAAAAAGTAAAGTTTTGGCCTGTACTTGTGCGTTGTGGAAGATATTGAGATTTTTTCGAAGTATCTTAAAATTTCATGGATAAGAGTTGTCTGATTTTTGCAAAAAAAAAGCTGACAAACACAAGCATTTTTCGGAAATCAAAGATCTCTTCAAGTAAAACTACCTAACTAAAGTGAGAAATAAAAATGAAAAATCAAAAAATTTAAAAATAAGAAAGAAATAGGTGTAACGAAATTCCGGTAAAAAGTGTAAGGGTGCATTTATTTTTCGGCATCGACCACCGCTCTTATTCATGATATTTTGTGGTGAAGTTCTTTTTGTGTCTCTCTGTCGCAGGAGCATAGACGTTAAAGACTTGAGTCCATTTGAGGAGGTAATAATGACCACCTCCCCTGCTTCCTCTCTCCCCTCTCTCTCCCTCTCAATCAAAGTAGGAACGATCAAGCTCGTCATCTACAAAGTTGCAAAGAGATCCGTTTGCACGACATTCACGAAAAATGCGAGATCTTCAAGCAGTAATTAAAGTCACACATGAGATGTTTGAAGACCTTCGTTGACGATTAGTGCGAGGATACGAATCGAATGAGAGAGGTCATGGGGCCTTCACAGTAGATGCGATGACGGGTGGTATGAATAATAAATAGTATTAAATTATTCTATCTCTAACATTTGCGCAGTCTCATGTTTTTTCTTCACGTTTCTGAGGATGAAGTTCCTTCCCTGTGTGATGAATTCTCAAATTCGTTGTTCAGTACGAATGCTGAGAATCTAAAAGAGAATGTTTCCTGCTATGAGTAGTACTAATCTTCTCATCAAGTGAAAATGGAGGTTTCAAGTGCAACAGTGAATGAAAAGCGGTCCAACAATATATAGTAGCTCGTCGTAGATGGGTACGTAGAGCATCCTATGTAACTCAAATAATATGAGACAAACCTCAACCATCTGTAGATCAGTGGGCCAACGATCACGCTTCACGGAAGCTGATGAATGAAAGTTGTGGCAAAAGTTGCTCCATAATCCTCTAGTATTTCGACACTTTTTCAACTCTGTACTTTTTATAAAGAACCAATCAATCAGCAATATAATCACCATTATGATCAATGATAAACAACCTTTTGCTGGGCAAAGATCGGACGCCTTTTTTACCAGAAAAACGAGGCTAAAGATCGAGGAAATCGGTGAGGCCATTGTTGAGCTAGTTGTGATGTTTGAATATTCTCTCTCGCAAATGCTGTTTCAGGGCGCGCGAGAGATGATAATCCAGTGAAACAATATCAAGGATTTACGATGGATGTAGTACTGTGGTCCAGCTCAGTTTCTTCAAAATGTGTCGCTCTGTAATGTGAAGTGGCCAGTCAATGCATGAGGTGTCCGTTAAGACACCACTTTGCGGTAGCCCATTTTATTTAGATGGAGACCGAATGATGCCACGGCCTTATCTAAATGATTGCCCAAGCTACTGGAACACTCTCCAACAATCATACCTTTTGGCAAGGTCTCAGTTTGAAGTGGAAAACAAAACTGGATAGAACAAAAGTATGAAAGTTGAAATCCCGAATCAAATCCGATCCGATATGATTGAGTACATCGCAGCACAAAATCGGATAAATTTTTAGAGGTTTTTTCCAAAGTATGGAAACGAATGATTCGCAATCGGTTTGGTCGACGCTTGCAAAAGTGGACCTCGGAAAAGACTGAATGTAGAGTGATGAAATAGTGGGAAGTACGGATTACTTTTCTGGAGAAAGCGCGCAGTCTAATTTTACATTGCTAATGAAGAAAAATTTCCACTCAGCATATCACTACGCAGACAAACTTCTTTCCAAATTTGTAGAAAAAAAACAGCTTCACAGTAGTTTTCAAACAGCTGATCCATCCTTACAAATTCTAACAACTTTTCACAATAACATGGCAGTTTAGCAGTACACTTCAATTTTTAGAAGATCATTGGATAGCACATCTATCAGCAAATTGCGAACTCAATTCAATAGATGATAACCGATCACACTACGTGCACACATCACTTACCAGTTCTCCTAGAACTGATTATTGGCTTCTATACAGAGTTCTTCTGTGACACGGAAGTATCGGACCCTTTCTCACATACTTGGACTGTACTAGAAATCGACAAGGTATACGCATGCAAGCAGGATGCTTTCACCGTTATTTAGAAAAAAAGGGTGTGTTTAAGTTCATGCTATAAACTAGGTAGAAAAAGTGAAACAGATCACGCAGAAGAGGGACAACTTGCATTAGCAAAGGAGAGGGACCTTCGGAAAAATGCTGGCGATCAACCCAACGAATCTCAAGATCCACTTACTTGTGTTGACACTTATATTTTGAGAGATTGGAACTAGTCAAGTTACTAGAAATTGTCCTGTATGTACTATAATTTCTAGTAGGTCCCAAATTTAAGAACACTAACATTCGAAAAATATTGAGAGATGCCGATAGAGTGACATCGCATGGAGGATGCAGCACTATTTTTGGCAAGCTACTCACTATCTTATGATTTTCAATAACTGGGGTGACTTTCGGATGTCGTATGGAATAGAAAGGTATTCATATATTCTATGATTGTTATCTGAGCCAATATGTCATGTGGTCTGTTGAATGGGCTCTTGTACAGCCCGATACACATGTTTCGACCTTGACAGTCTTGTACACTTGAAAAGAACAGTATGAAATACTCCGAAATACCAGCCAAGAGCAATCGAGTGCACAAAGCTGCTGTTCTAGTGATTTTCACTTGACCGCAGTGTAGTGTAAACGTTCGTCGTCGCCTACTCTTAGTCTGGGAACTGAAGCATTCACAGAGGATTCTCTAAAAGACGAAGGATTCCGCCGACTAACGAGACTGTCAAGGTTAAAACACGCGTATCGTACTGGACGAGAGCCCATCTAACAGACCACATGACGAGTTAGCTCAAGTAACAAATATGAGATTTATTGAAATTTGAGCAAGGTTTTAAGAAAACACTCGAAGAGAACGAAAAGGTGTAATTTGAATCAGTTATGTGGTGATATTTGATCCCAGAATTACATCTTATTAACTGACTATTCGATGATTTATTCATGCAACAAAATACAAAGATAAACTGCTGTTAGCATAATAAGGAACAATAGATATGATTAAAAATCACCAGATACAAATTATATAGCATAAAAATGGTCAAGAACAAGGAAAATCTGACCTTCCCGTGCCTATCTGGTTCTCTCTTGGAAAATGCGGTGTTTCGAAGGAAGCATTAAGATTGATCCTTGTTTAAATTTGATTGAAACATCATCACATCCTATCACATTATCAATGGAAGTGTATCCCATTACCTCGCATAGCGCCAAAAGCTACGGTCTCCGAAAGCGTCAAGATGCCGTAGTTCGGTAAGTCTTACGTACATGAAAGCCGACATGCGTATGAAGAAACAAACAACACTTGAAGAATGTACTGAGAAGCAGTCTTTTACGGGTATAAAAGCAGAATAACTCAAAATTTCAAAAATCACAGGATTGCTACATCTGCGACAACACATCCATATGCACTGAACGAATACAACTAATCCACAATTCAATGAGCAAGTCTTATGCATTTATTCGGCGACCCTGCAACTTAGTGTCCTTGAACGCAAGTCTTCTCGTCACTGCTTCGAAATCAATTGGTGGAGCTGCATATTCTCCTGGCTCTGATTTCAAGATGAAATGATGTCGATCGCTGTAAAAGTTTCAAAAATTTAGCAAAAATTGCTCAGACTTCTAGCCAAATTTTTTATTTCAATCAAACAAGCGTTATGAATTGAAAGGAGAAGGTCAGAGGAAACATCTTTTAGATCTGATATCAGTTTTGTCAGATATCCCCAATATGACACAGGAATATTGCCGAACGGCTTCACAAAATTTAGTGAGAAATTCTTGCCATATTTGTTCAACATATAAGCTGTTACGCATTAACACTCAGTGACTCCTTCTACTTGTTCTTTATTGAAGAGACTGAGAAGGTAAAATGGAGAGAAATGCAACTCTTCTACATGTGCATTCTTCCAAAAGTGCCTTTCATCTAGTTGCAAACTAAGATGCATTAGTGTTCTGATGAAAAAACCAGGATAAAATCGTTCACGTACCTCAGAAAATTCTATAAAAGTTAAAATTCTATAACTCAAGTGAAATTAAATCATTATTCCTGATAGGATATCTTATGTTAATACAAATGGCAATATCTAATCAAAGACATTCAAGAAGTTAGAGAAAACGTTACAAATGTGAGACATCTAAGAGGTAAGAATTTGAGCCAAACCTATATGCTCTCCATATATTGTTTCCTCGTTTCGCCCATTCATCAGCTTGATAAACAGGCTCTGGAAGTGAAACAGGGAAATTGGAGATCTAAAAATCCTCATCCTTTCTGAACATGTCATGGTTTTCAGCATTAAAAATCACTGGAAAAGCAGCCGACAAAAATTTATGCGACTTTGAGTACTCTTCCAAACCTGATGATGAAACGTTAGAGCTAATATCAATGACTGCACTTCGTTCATTGACATATCATTTTCGTCGACAATAACTTGATAAGCCGTCGACTTTGCGGTGCCCTTAAAGACTGATTATCAAAGAACAACGAGGAACACAACGGTGAGGCTTTGTTGAAAAAAAAATGTCCTGGAAAATCAATCACGATTAGTACATACTAATCGACATAGGAAATTCAGATTTGCCTTATCTCGCAGCTATACCACAAGAATTCAATATTTCAGGATGATGAGTACAAAAAGTCTAAGTGTTGCAGAAATGTAGAAAAATCATTGGACCTTTGTTTAATCACGCAGAATATAGACAGTTATGATGGAGAACGTGCAGTCGATCAAAACGCCCAGCTGATAGCATTTCTACGCTGTGACTTCGGAACAAAACACAGCTGGTAGCACTCCTATGTTTAAATCTCAGACTCGCCGTGACGAAACAGCGTTGTGCTTCATTTCTTGGTCCTCAGTCCGTATATAAGTCCAATCTTGACGACAACATCCCACCTTCTCCTCTTCAATCTCAGTTACAAGAAATCTACCTAAGCTTAGCCACATGAGCACGTTACACGCAATGATTGAAGGTGGCCGACACACACGTGATCGGTCCATGGTTCAACCCCACGCTTAAAGCTCACGAAGCCTTAAATCCTTCCGGGGTTGGTGCCTTGGCTCCAGGCTTGTCTGGTATGACAAAAGCATTGGCCTGATAAATAGGTGGAGCACTGCAAATCAATGTAGCGGCTAGACATGCATTCAACCAGCTCAAATGATGATATGAAGGAGTTCGAATGTATGGCGCATCCCTGGGAAATTGATTATTGCCGACGGCTTTATACTTGATTAGTTTTGACCTCGACTGTGTTCCAAAGTAAAACACGACTAATTCAGGCTTAAATATAAACACCAGTCTAGAGATAGGAGTACTATGAGCTGTATGTTTTGATCAGAGGAACGGCCTACATCCTAATTGTCTACATTATGTATATTTAAACAGCAAACCATTCAAAATGTAATTCTAGAACACTAGAGGAGCACGATGGAAACTCATAAAAGCCGGACCGTTGCAATCGATACTAAACATAATCATATGTTGGCTCAAATAATAATGAAAGGATCCATTGAAATTTGAGCGTGGTCCTATTAAAGCACTCGAAGGAAAGGTATAATATGTAAAAATACCAGCCAACTAGCAATCGAGTGCGAAAACACTCTGTGTTAGGTGGATGTTTCACCTGACATAGAGTGTAAAGCATAGGTCGTCGATAACTATATATAAGGAGTGTGACGCTCTCAAGAGAACTAACTATGAAAAGATCGACAGACGACGGGTTCTGCCCGGCTGATGAGTCTGTAAGGACGAAAACGTGTCTCGGGCTGTACAAGAGCCTTTACCAGACCACATGACATGTTGGCCCAAATAATAATGAAAGGTTCTATTGAAATGAGCGTGGTCTTAAAAAAGCACTTGAAGGAAAGGTACAATATGATAAAAATACCAGTCAGCTGGCAATCGAATGCGAAAACACTCTTTGTTAGGTGAATGTTTCACCTGACATAGAGTGTAAAGCGTAGGTCGTCGATAACTATATATAAGGAGTGTGACGCTCTCAAGAGAACTAACTGTGAAAAGATCGACAGACGACGGGTTCTGCCCGGCTGATGAGTCTGTAAGGACGAAACACGTGTCTCGGGTTGTACAAGAGCCTTTACCAGACCACATGACATGTTGGCTCAAATAATAATGAAAGGATTTATTGAAATTTGAGCGTGGTCTTAATAAAGCACTCGAAGGAAAGGTATAATCATATGTTTTATGGGATGACCAAATAAGTAGAACAAAACCAACTCACATTTAACGGCTTATGGCTCTGCAAGTAAAATTCGGTGAGATCACCTCGTACAACGTCGGTATCTACTACAGTCGCAGGTTTAGGGCTTTCCAAGTCTTAAAATAGATTTCTTCAACAATTTTTCGATTATATAATCATTGCATAATAAACATGAAAAGAAAAATTACAAAATAAGAGCTATACACTTACGCTCGCCGTTCACAACAAAACGAGCATTGTGCCGCTTTGTTGCCACTATTACAGTAAACTTTGGTAGCCACAATTCTCGCCTATGAAGTGTGCCAAACTCACAACATGCTTCTTTGATTGCATTGAGCACATCTTCGATCACCTAAAACGGTGGTGGTCGCTCGATGTCCAATGCGACTCAAATCATTGCAAATCAGAGAATAAACAAAACTTACCATCTTATATTGACCTTCGGAAACTCCGTCACGTGTAATCACAACACTTTCAGGCCATACCTGGCGATTCTTTGTGAAGAGTCCCAAGATCCATTTGAAGCGAGCATTAAGTACCATGTGATCAACCTAAATAACACCCACTTTCGAATAATGATATGCGGTTTGTGATCACAATTAAGTTATACAAAAATTGGATTGAATGCTGAAGTGCATATACCTTTTCTTGGTGTGGTTTCTGGAAGTGGTAGTCACCTATGAAGCATTCAGGATGAATACCACCATTGAAAGATATCTGAAAAACAAGTGGTAATAGCTCTAGTATTACCTAAAGCAACGATTCAGATGTACTGACTAATCAGAGATACATCTGGTTTCATAGAAACGTAATTTCTCGGCATGTGAAACCTACCCCGACCACACTTGGTTTTTCTGGAGGCATTTTATTCACAATCTCATCTCTGGTCTGCTTTCCTGGATGGGCTACGTCATAGCCAACTATAAGTGTTCTACCATTTGCAATCCATCGATCCTTCCTGGAAATGCTACCATCGATGTATAACTAAGTATATAAAGACCAAAGCGTCGAGCGTAATAACTACTACCCAGTAACATGCCAACATTGATATGCTTCGATATGTTTAAGGCTACACGATTGAATCCTTGTGGGACTGTGGATCTTCCTCTTTTGCATCTCTGACACCGGCGTGGGAACGTCTTGAATGTATTACTGTATTGTTTCAATTATATCATTGTTAGTTTCCTGTGTTATGTTGTACGTAAATATGTTATGTTGATATGAGTAGAGCAAATAGCAATAATACAGTAACAACATTAACACTTTTGAAATGAAAAATAATACATCCACTGCGTTCCTATACTGTTAGAGATGCAGGGGAGGTGAAACGGATAGTTCAGCGTTGCCACGCTGAGGACTAGAGATGCGATGAGGTGGGTCCACGATCTCGAAAGGATAGATGCCTGAACATTTTCTGACTGATCTATGTCCGTGATGAGTTGCCTGTCATAATGTCCATTTAGGGAGGAGGGGGCGAATGGTTGGTGATGTTTCAGCGCGGTATACATATAGGAAAAAAATTGTCAGCTCAACACTAATGCTTCTAGCTCTCTAAGAACCAGCGTTGAAAGGCAGGCGGCGTTGTGCCGTCACTTGTGCGGTAGTCAGGCGAGCGACCAGCAGGCGGCTCTGCATGTCTGCGCACGCGTGCCTGGCTGTCCGCCTGTTTCCTACGAGACTCGACGACGTCATAACAGAAGCTGGGTGAGATCTTACGTCGCGTGGTGAGCATCAACATCACTGTCATAATTCTTATAGAGCTAGTTGAAAAGATTTTTTTCCTTCCAATAACACACAGCACAACAGTTGAAGGCCACAAAAACCCAATCTTGATGGTGATGTCGTAAGTTGCCGTTACCGAGATTGGTACATCCACATGAAGTCAACTTTTCCAACTTAATAACAACTTTCTCAATCTATCGGGCACGACAGGAACACGGTGCTAGCCACGTCTCCCCACGCTCGATGAGCAGGTCGCAGTTTTGAGAGGTCAGTGAAGCCGGCCATCGGAAAACGTCCACCAACCACGACATTTCACAGCAAATTTTTTGATGTCGATTAGAGTTGAAGGATCTTTTGTAAACGTAATTTTCATAACAAGTAGAAACGCTCCACTGTTAAAAATTCGCTACTTTTGATACAAAACATAGATATAAGGTAACAACGCAAATCCAATTTCTTCTAGTAATTCTTCAGACAATGTGGGAAAAAATGGACTTGAAAACACAATTTCTGCAGTGTTTGACTTCTTGAAAAAAGTCGCACAGAAGTGGATGTGGTCAATTTGCGGATCCAGTGCGTTGATTTCGTTGGTCGCCCATTTTTCTAAATAACGTGTCAAAAATGGTGATTTGTAGGATGGCTGAGGGTTATTTTATGTAATAATCACGTTTAAAGAGAACATTTCAATGCCAATCGACACAAATAACATTAGAAAAACTGTTGTGAAGCACCGTGGTAGGGGATCGAACCAGCAACTTTTTTGCCGATAGCCTCAGCATTGCTAATCGTTCAGCATTACGGATTGCTCGTCGCGTCCAGCAATGCGGAGGTAAAGTTGTGTCACTGTCATAACCAAAGGCTAACATGTCACATATAGATTTCATCATTTCACTAATACACTATGTCTTACAGGTAGTGCACGATCGCTCATATCAACACGCATGATTCATCTAACGCTTTTAGATAATGTCCCAACTAACCGACTCATTCATGTGAACGAACTCCGTGTACTTACAATTCTATTGTAACAGAAGAAAAACACTCACGCGAAATCCTCTGGAACGACTTCATAATTTATTCCTCCAAGTTTCACTTCATGACAAAATTATCACACGATCTGCCGTGCCTGTAATTCAAAAAATAAAACTTTGCTAAAATAGATTGTGGATTAACTTGGGTATGCCAAGTTCCACACGGAAAACTCGCTCAACTCTTTTGCGACCGTGGATCTACGGCTTAGCGTCTAACCCTCAACGCTGTACATCTGCTCGACCTCCTCTTCATCTCTGACTCTCAGTGTATCTCGTTCGACGCAGCACGAGGGGGATCAGAGATGCAGAGGAAGCGGGACAGACCATCCAGAGATGGGAATTAGGGATGTAGTAGACCCGGGTCCACTTTTTCGAAAGGGTTGAACTGAGGAAACTCTATAAGAGTATCAAACATTTGACCCAATCACGCCGTATTTATCAAAGCGATACTCTGAAAACTGGCAAAATATACTATGCCGTTTCACCGAAATTCAATTCAAACATCGCAGTACACGAATAGACGAAACTTCTCCCCGCTTCATCTCAAATAGGTGACGATGTTCAGAGAAATCACAATAGAGTATGTGATCAGCGTTCGCTTTGCGTTTGAAAGTCAAAATTCTTAAAATGACGACAGCAAGCACTCTAGAATTAAAATGATACTTGCAGCGAGTTGTTGGCCGATGGCTAGTGATACTCGGGGCGCGGCTGATCGCTCTCCCTCTTTTCTCTCCAACAATCAATCCATAACGAACGTCCGTTAAATACCCCAGTCTTGTCATCCTCGTGATTAAAGGAAAACGCACAAATAGCATTCCAAGACGTTCATGAAGATGATAGTTCAAGCAATAAATGTGCGGATACTATTTGATTTGTTACTGTTACTGTTTTTGGGGTTCGACAAGGCGATACAATATCGCCAAAACTATTCACTGCCACCCTACAAAACGTCATGCGAACATTAGAATGGGACGAAATGGGAGTGAAAATTGACGGTCGACAATTAAACCATCTTCGCTTTGCTGACGATATCGTTCTCATAACACCAAACATCAGCCAAGCGGAACGAATGTTGACTGATTTCGATAACGCCTGTGGAAAGATCGGTCTTCAACTGAATCTAACGAAAACAATGTTCATGAGGAACGGCTGGGTTTCTAATGCCCCATTCACGCTCAACGGAACGACAATTTCCGAATGCTCCAGTTACATCTATTTAGGTCGTGAAATCAACATGATGAACGACCTAGCCCCAGAGTTGAGCAGGAGGAAACGAGCGGCTTGGGGAACGTTTAAGAGCATCGAAGATGTAGTGAAGAGGACAAAGAACATCCGACTCCGTGCCCACCTTTTCGACTCGACAATTATCCCTGCCCTAACGTATGCAGCAGAAACCTGGTCGCTACGTAAGCAGGATGAAAGATCACTTGCCGTTATCGAACGCGCAGTCGAAAGGTCGATGCTAGGAGTATCTCGTATTTCGCAAATGAGACAAAGGATCCGAACTTCCGACCTACGTCAACGATCGAAAATCAGAGACGCCGTTCTACACGCCAGGATATCGAAAATAAGGTGGGCCGGACACGTGATGCGCTTCAACGACAACCGATGGACGAGAGCCGTTACCGACTGGATTCCTCGGGACGTCAAGCGCTCTAAAGGAAGACCACTGACCCGTTGGTCCGATTTCTTCACGAAAGCGATGGAAGAAAGATATGATGCTCAGCGAATTCCTAGAGCAAGGAGGACCCACTGGGCTACTCTTGCACGCGATAGGGAAAAATGGAAGAGTTGCTGGTACCCGCTCGAGTCACTCGACGATCAACGGGACGACAGGTGATACAGGTGATACTATTCGATTGTCTGAAGTACCGAGGCCCTCCAAGTTAGAAAACTTTTAGATAAAATTGCACACTTTCTGAGCGATACTTTATGCACTCTTACATAGTGTTGATAACGAAATAAGACAAAATCACTGTGAATTTGTGAAGTTTTAAAGTTCTCAATTACCTAGGCTATCGCAAGACTATCACCGGCTAATAGAGATTACTACAAAATCGAGTTGGTTCGACGCCGCTGCACAGACTAACCATTATCTTCTATTCTTCTAAGGGTTAAAACTTTATCAAACCTGTCTAGGGAGAAAAAAACAGTGACTCAACATATAGATATGCTTCTTCGAGACATTGTAGGGTTAAATATACATTCGGTCACCACTATGATGCTACCCTAACGTAATGATCAACTTCAACGCAAAGGCCACCTATGGAGAGAAAACTTTTTCCCTCGTTATTCCCAAAAGCGACTACCTGTTAATCTCAACATAACACTAGTAAAAAAACCTCCTCATTTGGAAGCCGATGCGAGGTTGTTGGTAATAGTATTTGCAGCTGCATTGTCCTCCATAAACGAGCGCTGTGACCAGTTCAGGTCAAAAAATCGACGCGAAACGTGACCCGAGGTCAGGCGCGATGACGAGGTACTCGTCTTTGCGATCCATTTCTTGATTTCTGGTATAAATTCAAACGTTTTGAGAGCTTTGCAAGCTACGGTCTTACATTCCTGTGCGAGGACAGTTAGTTCTCCTTCAGTATGCTTACCGTTATGTGTCTGTTTTATGCCCACCTAACGGGGTGTTTAGCCTACTTTATATGTTCGCCGTTCAGGGTGTTCTGTATTAGTTTTCTTGCGGAGGGTGCCGGGACGAACATATTCGCGACGGGAAGGTCGTTCCGTGTCTGGAAGGATCACTTACTCGGTGATTCAAAAGACCTCACAGAGCGTTATAGGACACAGGCACAAAACGGAAAGAATTTTAGACTAAAAAATCCCATCCCCACACGAGAACATGTGACCTTAGCTTGAAAAGCTCGCTCATCATTTTAATGGGTGCTAAAAATCCAGAAATAAACCATAGGAATGAATGCCTTGTCGTTACACGTGGCTTCATGGCAATTCTGCAAATTCAATACCTTGATCTGAGCCAGACACAGTGCTCATCCATGTGAGACTCAATGCGACTGGTTTCACGATCCTAGAAAACCGTAAAACAGAAAAACGGTGAGCGTTCAGATGAAGCTAATTGCAGGGCAAAAGAATAGTTCCGCATTATATTTCATCTTTTATGCTTATGACAGTTCACATCTTTAGTCTCGGGTACTTCCTAGACCACGCTGGAATTTCAATATACCTGACGGTTGTTTTTGAGCTATGCATGTGGTCCATAACAGACAACATGCATAACTCAAAAACAATAATCAGGCATTTGGAATTACAACACTGCCCGTTCGGTGATTTTATCACTTATCGGCGCGTGTAAAACGTTCTTCGTCGACTCCTCGTTGTGAAGGGTAGATCACCGATGAACTGACAGAAAAGGTAGAGTGCAGTTGACGAGGTTGGAAGGCCGTAACACGTGTCACTGCATAACTGGCCATACGGAAAATATGCATGGCTCAAAAACAACTATCAGGTCTTGATAGTATCTGCTCGGGTAAGACTGCATGCCAGTTTGACTCCTCTGGGCTCTGACAAAGACGAAACCACCGCATCGGCCATTGTATCACTACTATACAGTCTTATTATGAACAATAAATACTACTACCAACAATCTTTCATCTGCTTATCAAGGAAGAACACTTTTTTTTCCTGGCTGTGTTTTGTGTAGAATTGCTGGTTTTTTGAAAAAAAAAAACGATAAATAAATAGAAAAACTGAGGGAATGTAGAGAGATTTGTTGAAGAGTCATTGTCCTTTCGTTCTGTAGGTAAATATGGTATTGGCTATTATTTCGTAGCGTTATCACAGTCCAAAATACAAACACATAGATGAAGCAGGGTGTTCACCCACTCTCCCAACGCTCGCGCTCAAGCCCATATAAAGGTTCCCTTACTTGGTTATCTTCATGATCGTCGCGACTAAGATTCTACGACATCCAGGAGACGAACTCTTCAAGCATCAGGCAAAGCATCACGCGATACGCTCACAGTTTCAGTACATTGAAAGTGTAGAAACGAATCAAATGACAGAAGTGATCAAGTGTGCAAAACACCACCATTGCAATTACCCCTCTTATTCTAACCTGTTTTCGATTGAAATATACAAAGTGCTGTGAACAACTTTTGGGACTCATGAAATTTCGAAAATCGGCGTTATGCTACCCATGACAGCACATTCATCAGTACGCCATAGGTATTATATACTACTATATGGGGTGGAACGCGATAAAACAAAGATATGGTATAGTGTTGAGATGGCCATACGCGAAATATTGTTGCAAACAGGATCTAGAAACAAATTGATGGGATTTATGAAACATAAAATAAGATTGTTCGAGATCAAGAACACATTAAAACTCGCCGAGGAAACTTTTCATCAAGTTCAACTGTGATGTGCTGCGTTGGAATTAGGTATCTACGCTCCATAAGTTTCAAAAGATCTGAAACAGCGAGGAATGAACATAATACAGTAGAAACACCAACATAAGAAATTTTCTAATACCATGCGATTTGACTCCACTTCTATCGATTACGATAATCAGAATGGATTCTTTCGCATTCTCATACTCTGTGAATATCTGCATTTTATCTGCAGTGCGCTGGCCCAGTAACGAAAAGAACATAGGACGTAAGCTCAAATCATAATGCAGCCGTATTAGTGTTACTCTTCTTCACCACTTTCTAAGTTCCCAATATCTGAAAATTAAAGTCATAACATACTTTTCGCAGTTCGCTTTCCATTTCCAAGCGGTCGTGGTATTTGATGTCAATGGCAACAAACTAGTCGCAGTATATTCCACGGATCTTGAACGTCTGTTGTAGTGCATTGATGATATTTCTGCAAAAATAGTGTTTTCGACCTCGCTACTCCTACATATTTTATATCCTTCGGTAAAACGTCAACTTTTGGCCTGGGTGCGCGGTGGGGTCGCTCTACAGTCGGGGTGACATTATTATCACAATATTGTAATCTGTGATAAAATTAAGACTTTCATTGGCACTAAAAGCAATTTCGCAACCTTTAAAAGACAGAGTACGACTGAAGAGATTTAATAAAGCTACCAGTAGTAGCACCAGCGCCAACGCTTCCTAATGGAGAACATAACAACCACTTATTTGTAGAAAAGATAATTTGTAGAGGATAAAAATTTATGTTCTATAATGTAGCTGTACACTGTGAATCCTTTTCCGGTAGTTTTTGCGTATATTGTTACAAGCTATACGCTGGTGGATATACAGAGTACGAAGAAAGCCCTACTTTATTAATGAGGATTGATATAATTATTCAGGAGGACCAGCTGAGCTACTCTTGCACGCGATAGGGAATGGAAGTGTTGCTGGCAGCGCTCGAGTCACTCGACGATCACGGGACGACAGGTAATACAGGTGGTATAATGTTCCTTTACTGATTTTGAAAATCGTATTGAATTCTTTGTGCAATTTTTGTCAGAAATGCGTTATAATTATTTGTTTATTTTCAGTTGTGCTTAAGTTTTGAATAGAAAAATGAACGCATAGCACTATTTGGATTGCACAAGACGGGATTGAAAATTGCCGAAATTGTTAAAATACAAAACATCAAACCAGATAGTTTACACAAAGCTGTGAAACATTTCAAAGAGACTGCAGGTATTGAGGACCGCCCTCATAAAGATCGTTCAACCACCTCCTCTATTCCGGAGTACATTAAGAATATCCAGTGGTCAAGTTCAACGAAATCCGTAGAGCTTATTGCGCAAAATGGCTCGGGAAGATCGGGATGAGCGAGTGGAGAGTCCGAAACATTGTCAAAAATAAGCTAAGTCCGCGCAGCTACAAGAACGCTCGTGTTAAGTTTATGAACAAAAAGATGAGTGGAAAAGTGCCTTCAGATGCTCGCCGTGCTCGTCTGTCGGAGGTGCCCTTTTAGATGAGCAGATATTCAGGGTCTAACCACAATCGCTAGAATCGTAGTCAACTTCTCGAGAAAGGTCAGCACAAACCCGCAGTAGCAAAAGCCATGGGTCACAGTCATTTTCCGGCTTCTGTGATGGTATGGCCGTCATTTAGGCCACCAGAAAGGCGTAGCTGATCTTCACCAACGGAGCGTCAAAATTAACGCTGCCAGCAATCAGCAGCAAGTTCTACGAGGCGTACAGGAGCCTTACACTACTAATCCCTTTGCCGTCACCGGACTAAGGCTTCAGCAGAACTGGGCTCTTGCGCATTTGGCCTGCTCAAAAATTGCCATCTCTTGAGCAGTTTCCAGGCTTTTGGGGCAAGGACATTTGGCCGTTCAATCCGCCCAATCTCAACCAGGGATTACTCCGTGTGGTCCATAGTGGAAGAAAAAGTCTCAGCTGCTCGTCATATTACCGTGTACGCGCTTAAAACGGCTTTACATGCACTTGGGAAGAAATTACAGTAGAAACGTGTTCGAGCGTTGTTGAAAATTTTTGCTAGCCTTTTCGTTAATGTTTAGGGCCAAAGTAGGCAATTTTGAAAATTTGTTATGAACTTCTTTGCTTATTGTTATAATTGTTGATCTAATAAACGCAATTATTCCTTCAACTGAATGGTTTGATAAGTCCGATCAGCTTTCTTTCTACTACCAAAATATTTTTAAAAAAATGACAGAATCTTTTCGCACTCTGTATTTGAATTCATTTTAGAGTACTGCAAAGCCGCTGATGGTACGTGATGTAAGAATAATTGAATAAGTCGAATAAGGATAACAAAAGTTGAAAAATACAGAGTTTTATCGGGACACGCACCAACTGCCGTAGTTGCCAGTAAACCGAGAAGCAATGCAGCAATTATTGCCATCACTTGTGATCCACATCGTATCAAAGGGATTTTAGTAGCACAGATACTAAGCAAAAGCTAACATACTCCGCCAACTTGTTCGTAGGATCACTGTGTACGACGACGATTAAATCAGCTCGTCCAGCCCTGACGTATTTCGAGTCCCGACCTTGATACCACGAGTACTGAAACAATGCAATTCACCACATAGTATCCATCTTGAACGATAATACAGATTGTCCGTTCCCAAAGCCAAAACCAGAAAAACAGTTCTACATATTTGCTCTGAAATTTTTATTTTTATTTATTTCGCACGGTCCTTGAGCACACTTTACTGGATATATACCAGGGCGGCTACCAGCTTTTCTGCACTCATTTTATCGCATACATTCTTCACAAAAAGTTCGAGTATTTCGCGTGTTGCTTCAGGTGTCACCGAAGGATTTCGTCTTTCCATGAATGTCATAAAACGGTGGTAAGATGACTGCCATTGCAATCTTCGGGGTAGCTGAGTCAAAGCGTTTTTCAAGAAGTTCGTCGACTTCATGCAAGGAAATGTTGTGGAAGGCGATCGAACCAGCGCCTTGTTTATCAACTTGCTTCCTGATACACTACATCACTAACTAAGGAGCCACACCCACCTCAAAATAGGGAAACTTCGAAAAAACCAACTGTTATAAGAAGTAATTATATGATTGGAGCAAAGCTGTTTGCTATACAACTAACATCTATATCGTTCACTTTACAACAGTGATTCGCCCTGTAAACAATCCCAGGTGCTTCTCGTCGAATTCCTTCGACTTTTCATTGGAGAACTTGCCACAGTAATACCAAACCTGAAGCAAAAAATTTTGAGAAAAGTTTGAAGTATTTCTATTTTTGTCTGGTGTAAGATATTAAGTCTAACGCCTTCAAAAAGTCGTTCCTCAGTCCATTATCATGGAGGTTAAGTGCTTCAAGAAAACTGTAATTCTTGTTAAAGCGATTGAGTGGGTTGTCGGTCACGATCCTCTAAAATGAAACGGATTTATAGCTTAAAGTCATAGAAAATCAAATAGGTTACCATGCACTGTCATAATTGGTAGATGAGGTTTACTGATGAATCTACTCAGAAGTGGGACTCCACTTAAAAGTAGTTGACCTATTCTTTTCGTAGAGAACACATCATAATCAAAAGCATGTTTTCAAAAAAGTCACCATGCAATCGTTTTCAATTATAACCCTCATTTTTAAAAATTCGATTGCATATCTGGCCTTTACAATGACTTGTGGTGCCCTAGCAATGTACAGAGTCAATGATGCTATGCTACCTGACAAGTCCTGTGCCGGTTTACCGACTTAATAAGATCGAAGGTTTGGCAAGCTATGAGCTCACGATCAAACCATCGACAATGTGTCCGACGTAGAAAACCTCTAACCACTAGGCCAGGCCAGATAAGCTCTTTTAACTTGATAATGGTAAATGAAAACGCAGTAACCAGACACCTACATTTTTCGCTATTATCAGCTTCTCCACTGGAACTCTTTGATTAGGCTGCTACTTCCAAAGAGCTCCATTGGGAAATAGTGCACATCACCCCGTGTACGCCATATGACGGCCGGCCAATCAGGGTTGATATGCAGTCCAGTGCCAGCGAATTTCGCCAGTACACTAATCTTGGTCCTTGCCCTAAAGAAGATATAACGACATCGAAACAGCAGAGAATGAAGAGAACGCAATCGTTGTAAATATTATTGCAAATCCAAGGATGCTGAGTGATATGCAAGAGTGTTGCCCTCAGGAGGGAGCTATACCCGTATTTCACTCATATCGAGGGTGCATGCTGCCACTACACCATTCGAGGCCACCACTCCGCTACCACTCTTTATTCACTGTCAGTACAAAATACACATCGTAATTGAGATATCACAGCACTGAAAAATGAAAATTTCACGAGTTCGGAAGGGTATTGCTTAGCCCTTTGATAGGTCCTTTGCTGATACCGCTTGCAACAAAATCGGTAAGATTCGTACCAGCGCCTATGTAGTTCATGCGAACACCTAAATAAGTCCATCTGCAAAAACACTTTGCTATGATGGATGACAATGAGTAGATAAAATCAAAAAGGGGCTATATAGATTTAATCTAAAATCACCAACCCTTCACATAGCTATTCACTTGACTCCACTTGTAATTCATGCGGTTATTCACAGAGCTAAAATCAAACTGCTGCACGTTTCTTAGACCATCATCTAATTCTCGAATGCTTCGCATTAGATCTTGGCACGTGAAAAACAGGCCAACGCGATCTGAAAACTTGAAGACCTTTCAAAGAGTCGTGGATAGCATCATGATCGCACAAAAACTGATACATCTGCGCAGATGTCGTACTGATTCAATACCCAAATTGTTAAACATAATTTTTTGCCTGCAAAAAAAGCCTTTTTTCGCACGTTCGAACCTATCGCATACCTTACCTAACAAGATATTGCGGCTAAAACCGGCCTGTCATGGTAATTTTCGTACTAGAAACAAAATAATTTCCAAGAAAGTTCACTGACTTTGACTGGCAAATCGTTGATATTGACACTTTATTATCCGCGTTCACAATGCTTTTTACACTGTGCAGATCCCAGCTCGTCCTAGCAATCAATGCTATTTTCTCCCGGCTATGGAGTTTCATAAGGTGTTCGTTGTTGACTGTCGGAGACTGTTCAGGGGTAGGGGTTCGCCTCCACACAGATAGCGGCGAGAATTACAACCACCTGGCCATAACGCAGCCATCCCTGATATTATAACTTCAGATGCAAATGTTGACAGCATGTGTCTGCATGATGGACCTAACATATCTAAAGTCGGATACACCCACAAAAACCACTAAAGCTATATAGCAAGTCTACTCCATAACCGTTATGTTCCCAACTACTCAAGACCTCTGGTACTTTTTGCACCGACAATTTATTGCTCCCAGCACTGAAAGAACGATATAATATTTTTATTTCTCTTTGATAAGCAGATTACACATGCGACTTTTAATGCTAATATTTATTGGATGCAATAATACAGTATAGTACGGGGGCAAGTAACCGAGTGACTAATGATGCTTGAGAAAGCTCGACGCGGTGTTGACCTCTAATCCTCAACAATCTCCGACAAGAAATAACAAACGCCCTACGGAGCGCTCCAACTTGGCTATCCTCGGAATAAGGAAATGTGCTCAACCAGTGCTCTACGACATTCATGGATGAGATCTTCAATCAAGCGATGAACACAAGGAACACGAGTTGGTATTGAAAGTACGGGATACACACAGTGAAAAAAAAAGAACTGTGATACTGATCGGACAATGTGATGGAATAGATAGCACTGTAAGGTAGTAATACAATGGTCGACGTTTTGGAGGTTTCCTCCTTTTCAGAGCCGGGAAGAATGAACTTGATATGCAATCTACCCAGCCAAACACTTAAATAATCAAGGTTTATAGAAGTTAATGCGTAAAATTCTAATCGTATAGACTGTTACTAAGAAACACCCACCGTTTTGTTCTACAGTCCACCAGTTGTTTGTAAAGACCTGCCGCACCGAGTCTTTTTTCATGGGACCGTGTACTGTTCTTGGCTCAAATCAAGAAATCTATCTGAGATAAGGCACAAAACCACGCGTGACAACAAGGCATTCACTTTAGCCTTTCATTTTTAGATTTTTGGTATAAATTCAACACCTTCGAGAGTTTGGCGCCCTGAGGCCTCATGTTCCTGTGCGAAAAGATTTACTTCTACTTCAGAATTTTTCCCATCATGAATGTGTCCCATTCGCTCTTTGCTTGATTTTGGTTCAGTTTATTTTGAGTTTTCCGATTAGGCTTCTTTTCACATATACAATAAGTATGTGAGACAGAACATCTAGCTAGTAAAGGAAAATCTAAGCCAACATTACACTAGGCCCATAGGCCACATTCAGATAAGGTAAAGAATTTTGAGGTAGAAGTAACTATCCTCGCTCACAAACATGCAACCTCAACGCACAAAACTGTCGAAACATCTTGGATAGATGCGTATAATTCAAAAGTAAACCGCAAGGATAGGACTAAGCATCAACTTGACTTAGCGCCATAACTCAGAACTTCCATTTGATGTGAACCAAAGCCAGGCACAGTGCTCGCCGTGAGCAACCGATGCGGCTGCTCTCCAATGAGTGGTGGGCCACAAAACAACAAAACGATGAGTACCCAACAGGAGCTGTTTACTACTTGATTAAGTGTTTACATATCAAATTCCGTCTGCACTGGTTATGAAACTACCTGGCTGAGTCGGTTGTAGGTCAGAGCCTTTTCAGGCTTGGAAGAAGGGGATAATGTCGGAAAGTTAGCCATTGTAATCCTTTACCGTATTCTTGCTTTGGTTATCGTAAAACTACCTTCTATTGTCATGAAACCGGCAAGTAGGTAAAGACATAAAGTGGAAGCCGACACCTAGCCTTGTACGGTCGCAAATTGCACACCGCCGGTATTCCAACTGCCTTTCATCGATGAGTCGTATGTAACACAGTTCAAACTCGTGATCAATCCTGATACGGAAACCACAAGGAGTACAAAAGTATACACTAAGTCAAGATTGATAGAAGCCAGTTAACTTGTTAACCCGTCAAGGACCATGAGAGTCATCTTGATGCCCACTGCGCGATATCAGATCTAACTCAGCTACTGTAGTAGCGACGTCTCGTCTTGTGGGAAAGTAGGCAGACAGCTAGACAAGCATGTACAGATATGCAGATGTCGGCGCTTGGAGTACGGCGTAAGCAACGGCTCGGCGCCGCCTGCTTATCAACGGTGGTCCTCAAAAAGTTAAGTAATATACTACAATTATTAGAACAAGAAAACAAAAGATAACTAAGATCAAATTTGTTGAGTTGATCGAATTTGCGCAATATTGCTCGCAGCTCTCTACCTGTTCACATATTTTCTTGACCTGTTATTCAACAAATTTTGCCATTTGCACGAAATTTGAGGATTCAAATTCTGCAGAACAGTTATTAATTTCAGCACTGGAAATCATCAGGACATCAGCTATGATCAAACCGATTCTTGATCAGATTTGATCACCACGATAAATTCGTCAACAGCAAGTTAGAGGAATCAGTTCGACCTCAGTCCGGATCAATAAGACGTCGCCGTCCCTGTGAGGTTGAAAATCAGTACTAGAGATGTCTTCTATCAACTTGATACCGCCAATCCACAAAAGCCCGCCCCTACCTGTCATGAAGATTTAGGAACGCTGTAGCATGATAACTCATGGATTTGTGGAGAAATGGGCTCGATCAGTATACAGCGACATAAAAAAACAACACAAGTTCTCAAGCAGCTGCCAAACTCTATATGAAAACTTTGAAAACTTTTATGGATCATAAACGCGAGGAAATAATTAGGCTGCATTTACTGTTCAGAGCCACACAACATCGAATGTCCGGCCCCATAGAAATAATTGAAGTCTATAATATGTGACTGAATGGCAGAGGAAATGATGTTTTCAAAAGGCAAAAAAAAAATTGACATATGTTACAAAATGCTGTTGCTACAAAACTAGTTAAGACCAGTTTCATTCGCAACCATGCTTCCCAGTATGACAGTGTACTGAAAGACGTTTTCAAAATTTCATCAGCTACAGCTAAATGCAATACATTTCTTCCTACTATTCCATTAAACTTCAAAAAAATCGGACAGATGATTCCACAATGTGCGAGAAAAAAAAAATTCACTCACAGTCAAGGACAAGGGCAGCAATGATGTCCGTGGGATTTCGGCGTTTACCCTCAATAAATCTGAAAATTTGGAGAGTACAATGCAAATCAGGCCTGAAGTCATTTGACATTCATTGAAAAGATTGTATCTTAAAAAAGCAGAACACTTAGAATCACTTAATACCCTTACGGGCACCGGGAAAACATTGATACCCATAGCCAATCTTTCTTGGACTTGGCTTGCTATAACATAGGCAGCCAACACGAAACTGTGTGAAATGCCCACTGAATAAATAGTTAATCGGAAAAAAACTATGATTACATTTCTAATGAAAACTTTGCACGCCTGCCTTTCCACTCGAGTATACAGAGATCATCTATACACCTGATAATTGTCGAAAATGCTTTTGTAATCTTCCTGATCAAGGGGATTTCTTTAAAATAACTGCAATGTGGTCGAAAATTGACCACTGTTACCCTACACGATAATTATGAATAATTTTTCAATGACTAGAGACTTAAGGGCATGATGATAGGAAGTTCTGCAGAGAACGTCTTTTTGAAAATGTACTTTCTATAGTTTGCTTAAATAGGAATTTCAAAGCGCCAAATAAAACCAATAAAATTTTATGTTAGAAAGATAACTTATAATCAGAGAAGAGCATGCGTTTTGGAATTTCAATCCAAGACAGTTTATGGTGATGAAGTCAGAGAGGGGTGATCTGATCTAATTAGAGCACCATAATTGAGGAAGCGCAACAAGAATCAACAACTGTAGATTATATGCAAAATCATTCCAACTCGGTGGAATCTAAGCTAAGGTATCCGTGGGATGTTCGTTAATGGTCACTAATTTCACAGAAAAACTGTGTGATGGACGCGTGAACAACGACCGGCATCAACTGTGAATTACATATCTATCCCACAGTGGAGGATATGGTCCGAGTGATCAGTGATTCACGTCATTGGGAAGTACTGTGATGGTTAGCTTACCCCCCCCCCCCCCCCCCTCCCCCGACACTCTTGCAATCCATCTGAAAACGTTCTACGTAACCCAGTTATCTTCATCTTTCATCTCGACCACTACTACGACATTATTTATGGGCGTGTAAGACTAAGTCTTTGATCTTCGGTCGTTGACGTAGACAATTTAGGATCCTAAGCAGCCGTTGAAACAACACACGAGATGTTCGACGACCTTCGAGACGATGAATGCGACGGAGAACAAATCGACTGCCATATCCGCATAATAAAATGTGAAAAGTGTGAGAAGAAAACACTGATGAAACGGGGGGAACATTCGCGTCCGCATAAAACAACACCTCGCCGGTAAACTCAAAACTAACCAAGCACTCCGCTAGGCAAGAACAAAGGCATAACGAAGATGGTTTTGAAGTAGAAGTCACCATTTTCCACCCAGAATCATAAAACATCAGGGCTTATGATTTTGGAAGTGTTTTGAATGAATCGACCAATCCATGCATGAACCACTGGGATATACCCTTCGTAATCACACGTGATATGTGAAATATACAAGAGTGCTAACTTAATAAGGGAGGTATATCACGAATCCATGTGATATATGCCCTGTAGTCACACCTGAATACTCAGTGGAGAACTTACAAGAGGCGATGAGCCTGTTGAAGACTGTTTAGTATTGATGGGATTAAAATCCAAATTTGGGAATCTTTCTGATGAAGTCATAGAGGTGCTAGCTGAAAGGGTTTGGACAATCTTACCTTTTCAAGCTCTGAGAAAGGTGAAACAACCGAAACGGCAGCCGATTAAGACACAAGAAAACCTCGTGTTTCGCTCAATAAGAAAAACAAGGATTTGTCGAAGAATGACGAGGTTTACAAAAAGTCGGTCTTGTACAAAATTTTCTAGCCTGGGTATCATCTGACACCTATGGTTAATTTGACCTAGTGACATGCGGGACGGGTTCATCCTGCGCTAACAACATAGGTAGTCGCTAGACTAAATTGCACGGTGAGTGGTTTTCCCTGAATCAATTATGGCTTATTGATGTCTAAATTTTCACTTTTCCACAGCACATAGTGATATAAGTAACGTCACAATGAGTAATATGTTCAGGCTCTAAAGAAGGGGTATTGCCCAAACGTCAGCCATAAGCAGCCAAGAAAACCCATCGACCGAAAAGAAGGACAATCGATCGGGAAAAAGATATCAACCGCATGAAGCTTTAAATAAAGATAAGTTTTCGAGCTTTTCTCCTCATTTTCACAGTTTTATCAAAATCGACTACTGAGAAGAAAATACGCTGAGATCAATGCACTCATTGCACTTTACATTCTAAACGGCCTATGTTAACCAGCAACCAACTTCAAAACGCTTTCAACACAAATAAGAGATCTACTAATGTTGACTATCAATGAGAAGTCCAGTGCATTCAAGAATACAGTGATCAGCGTATATAAACGGCTTCATTAATTGTTAATGGGATTCCTCAGTAGAACTGTACCTTATCAATGCATCGTAATTAGTGAGCAGCTCGTAGAACTGCTTCAACGATCGATCAAGTGTGACCAAATTGCGATTGATCTAAAACTTTGAGCATCTGAACCATAAATAAACACGACAAAAATACTTTCGAGGTAAATATAAGACAAAAGTGTTCAATTTTGCTAGGTGAGGTATGCAGCCACGAAAGCGTAGGCGCAGTGGTTAGAAATGCTCTGCGGGATACACGCAGTCCATGATGGTACGACAACACCGAGGTCAGTGAATTGATGTTAGACTTGTCTGGAAGGACAAAAAACTTACCACAAGCCGAGCATGCTTGTTAGTAGAGGCAAAGATATTTCCGGTTTGATAAGGGAGGACCCAATTCATTCTGCCAATCCGTTTAACCCTTTGCAGAAGGCAGGATGGCGCAGCGGCGCGCGTTTTCGATATTCAATAGAAACTTTATTATTTATTTTCGGAAAAACGCTAAGTTTTTCGAATAAACTTTGATGGAACATAATTTTCTCTACACGCTCATAAACTTTTCATACATACATAATTCCTACAGGCGAAGAAAACTCCAAATGTAAAACGTAACTTTATTTTCGCTCTTACAGCGCACTATGGAGACTTTTTCAAAAACCAAATTAGCTTTGATATAGTCGAGATTTGGGCTATCAAATGAGTATTGGCATAGATTAATAAACACCGATTCATAACCTTAGCCAAGCAAACAGATCAAACCGAATGTGAAACATATTTTATTTTAGCGACTACGGCGCACTAAGGAAGCCTTTTTATAATATGAACAATGTTTTAAAATCGTCGAGATTCCAGCTCTGTAAGGCGAAAAAACGCCTCTGAAAGGTTGGGAAGGGAAACGGAAAGACCCTCACTGTCCGCAAAGGGTCAAGGTATAAGTGCCTGTCTATGTCCCTTTGAAATTCTCGAAATGCACCAAAACGCTGGAATAAATAAGAACTCTTACAGATCGATCTTATGATATAAGCGCTTTCGTTCCACAACGAGATCGAACTCGCAGTTCATCAAACGTACTTTTCCCACTTTATACTTGATGCTAATTTCTAAAAATTTAGTGCAGAGTTTGAAGTGCAAGAGCTGTATAGAATGCGGCGTAATGGTTGGAGAGGTCCTGCGGCACACACCTGGGTCGATGGTTCGATCCGCAGTTCAAGACTCGTCAAAGTCTTCCATTTCTCCAAGGTTGGGGAGTCGGTATCGGATTTGTTTGCGAGAATAGCGACACTGACTCGATACGCTAGTAGACCACTGTAAGTCATTGTGAGGGCCAGCATTGCACTCAGTAATGTCGGCGATGCTACGAATAGAGCCGAATGCATGGCGCATCCCGCAGTGAGTGCACAAAGCCAAAACCTTATCAATTATTCTACCTGTATGGAGGGAATTTTTGGCCAATAAACGTTATGTGATAGACTTTCAATGTAATATTGGTATTGGTACTTGTCACAACTTCGCTAGTAAATTTGGAAAACTATCCAGATAGTCCCTTTGAGTGCTCTGTAGGAGATGTTCTGCAATATACTCGTTATTCCACTAGTTCCGTCTGACGTCAAGAAAAACCAAGCCATTTAGGTTTCGTAGCAAATTAGTCCCAGATCTATCAGAGAAAACAGAGAACAACACCAGTTTTACACAGATCTCATCTCATTCCAATGAGTATTGTAGAGGCGACTAAATACATATCAAGCCTGCATATGAGAATTGCACTCATAGAGGGAAGATTCCGCTGAATTCTCCTTCTCTAAACAGAATAATGCAAAAAACGATGCAAGGTTCAAACATGAGTTGGCGCAAAAGCAACTGCGATTTATGCAATCACAACCAGTAATTGCGACCGTAATTACATTAACACCAAACGCAATAAGAGATCACATTCAGGTAGTCATATAACGTCAAACATTTAATTTTCGCTGACCTGAGCCGATAGATCGGCGATATCAAATGGGGCCACACTAGAAGGGCTGATCTCAATGGTAACCGCTTTAGCATCGACACGTAGAATGAGTTTTCGTATAAATGCAGGCAACTGGTCCACATCAAGCACAAGGACGCCATAGTGCTGAAATTTCGCTATTTTAAAAGTAGCCTTCCTATGTCAAAAAGAGATCTGTGAGCTGAGAATCTTCCACCTCCTTCAATGCAGTAGGCTAGTCTTCAGACGAGAACAATGCTGAACCTCCATCGTATACTATGGCTGCTTCGTCACTGAGTAGACGGTAACATTCTAGAGCATACTGTAGTACATTTAGGCACAACTTTCGTCTACTTGTAGATGACAAACTGGAAAAATAAACATTCTCATTTGTCACATAGAATTGCTCATAGAAAATACTAACTATAGTCTTATAGAATGTTTAAGCCTTTCGGAGGTCAGGCAAAGGCATCTCTAGTGGTGTACGTATGTTTCGGCGTATTCTCGCACGCCTCGTCAATACACATGCCTGCGGCTCATTTATGCTAAGAACAGTAGCGGAGCCGAGGATGTATCACTCAAGACGAAGCGGAAGGATCACTTGATGCAGCGGTTTAAAGTGATTGGAAGTCGATGGCTTACGGCCGTTACGAAAGCATATAAAAATGTCTCTCGTAAAATAATATCGTAAGTCGTCGTCTTCCGATTACTCTAGACCGCTAGACAAGTAATCCTTTCAGTTCGTCTAGAGTAATACATCCTTGGCGGATATGTGATACTGATGAGGCGTGCGAAATACGCGACACGTACGTATACCACTAGAGATACCATACTAAACCTCCAAAAAGCTTAAAGCACTCTATCAGACTATCATGAACCTCTAAACAAGATCTCAAACATGTCTCGATTGAGGGGAAAATGCCAAACATTTTTAACATTTCCCAAGAATCCATTTTTACCAACCGTTTTCGAAAGCAGTACGATATTACAAATATGTATCCGAGGTTCTTGAGTGACATACAAAATTTTGAATCTGACGGGAATCGAACCAGCATCTAACCTTTCCCAGGGACATGTTCGAACCAGTTGCACTACCGAGGCTTCTCTTCTGCAACTGGTCAGCAAGCGCCCCGGAAAGGGTAAGATACGGATTCAATTCCTGTCCGAAGTTCAAATTTACATATCACTCAGCACTCCCCAAGAGTTCTAAAACACCGATTTCAATGTGTTATGACAGAATGAACAAAACAAAACTCACTCATCACGTCCGCCACGAAGAAGATCTATTGCCTTTTGCTTCGCAAGAGTGCCCAAATGCATTGCTACTTCATAGCGATAAACAATCTTGCTCTCGATGTGCAACTCCCAGAAATTCGTGAGAAAATTCACCTGAAACAGTTGTCGACGTGCTTGACATTGGACAGTCTTCGACGTCTTAAATTAGCAGCAACTTCAACACTCAAGCTACCACTTGACCTATAGATGATCTCTTCTTTTTAGGGAAGCACAAAGCTCGGCGCAACCTTCAAAGTCATTTCGTTTTCAGTTGGTTCACTTTAGTGCACAGAACTCTACTTTCGTGATCATTCAATACCCTATCCAACGGATACATCATGGTAGAAATTAACAAGGATAAGCTATATTTTGCAAATTGAAAAATAGGAAAACCTCTTCTGGAACGATCAAAATCATCGCTATTTCAGCCGGTCATTGACTAAAATTTCAACTATCACTGTAATGAGCCACAGTTAAAAAAATAATGATTGAAGCTGTGGGCGTTGATAATCCGTGACGAATGCACCATACATCCGTCTTCAATTTTAATAACTTCATTTGTGGTGACTACATGCATATTTGGCTTTACAATGACTTGCGGCGGTCTATCGTTTAATCAGTCATTGTTGCCTATCCTCTCAGACAAGTCTGGTAGCAATTTACCTACCCCGCAGAAATGGATGGCCTGGTGAGCCATGGGCAGAGCGGTATCGAACCATTGACCTTTGTGTGCGGTGCGGAACAACTCTAACCACTGTGCCACAAGCGCTCCTTAGTCACAGTTAATGTATGAAATGGGCGACTACGAAAAGTGCAGAAAATATATCAAAACGAGTTGTAAAACATTTCCAAATTTCGAGAGAAATGTGTTTATAGAATGTATCATAGTAGTAGGCAGTGAACAAAGCATAGCAATAAAACCCAGTTCTTCAGGCTAACATAAAATCACCCACTATCGAGAAACCGGGAGTAAGCAGGTGGGAAATGGTTGATTATGTGATGTTCCAGGGAGCCAGGTGATAAACAAGGAGTTGGTTCGATTGCCTCTCCAGCGCTCTCTCAACATCAGTCAACAATTTAAAACATTCGCAGAAAAAGAGGAAATTCTCAATCACTAGCCAGTAGTGGAAGTTCTGTCCATTCCCTCCTGCATGCAATGTGGATTGGGAGTTATTGAGTAGCTCTCAGAACTTCATTGGAAAAAGAGTGAAACATAAGTTTTTGAAAGAACAAGGTACCCTCCGCAACGCATTAAACAGGCATCGTAATCATTTTCCGTCTGTAACTATAGTCACATTAGAATCTGTAAATATTCAAGCTTTCCCTAATAGTTTATCGCCTCATCGTGGCTGGGAGGATGCACTGTGTGTCGGGAAGTACAACGAGGACTCAACTCCCAGCAGTCACCCAAACTAGTGAATCCCATTTTTCCGCCCGGAAATCCCAACTAAGAGTAAATCTTACCAGGGATGGCCACCGTCTTGGTAGCTACAAGCCGTAAGTGGTGATCCTCCTCTGATCTACAAAGGCCGGCAAATGCCCAAGGTAGTGACGACCTGAGGAAGCCTCGTCTAGACGCCAGGCTTACCTCGGGACTTCAAGGAACAAAACAGCTAAATCACCACAGTTTTTCTCTGTTGAGGAACTACCAGTGAGGACGGGTCGTTCGGGCATTCAAGTAATTGCATGGGTATATGTGCAAACATTAGCGGGCGTCTCCATGAATGACTACGCTTAGCCATGTCAATCCGGAGCTACGGAAACGACAAAAACATCCTCGAACCTATCTGCGTCTAAAGACGAGAACATGACAAGCGTTCGGTAAAAGATTCGTAGGTCGAAAACCGCATAGCTTGTTGGTTTCGACCATTTTAAGGCAAAACTGCTCACGTTAATGGGCTCTGGTTACTTTCCTATATCGCTGTATAGCTCTTCTACAATGTGAAGATTTTATGATACTTCTTTGAAGAGAAAATAGAATAAATCTATTTTGCACAAAAATGGAGGACCCTGCTGCTCCTTTTATTAGAACAGCAGTAACACAACCCTAACCATGACCCTTCATGTATTAGTACTGATTTCACGGCATTCAATTTCTCGCTATACTCGAGTTTCCATTAACAACGGAACTTTTTTATTACATTATTTTGCGTCTTATATTCGAAAAGTCGAAAACAAAACGTTTAACAATAACAACACATGAGTGTAGATGGATGGGACAAACTCGCTACTATATTCCTGAAACCCTTAACACCTTCGGGACAGTGGACTCACCTCTAACTGGCATCTTTGGACGGTCTGCTCCACTCCCCAGCATCTCTAATCACCAGCGCGGTGCTTTCAGCAATGTTTGCTGTGCGTCTAGCAGTGACAGGATAATAAGTCTGACAGTGGCACACTGCTACGTCTAACAATGGCACGCTGGGGTTTAGAGATGGAGAGGTGTGGAGCAGGCCGTCCAGAGTTGTCAGTTAGAGATGCAGGTTCTGTGGGCCCACGGTCCCGAAAAGGTTCATGATTCTACTTGCATAGAAATTTATGGCCATTATCGAAAAAAACAACACTGGTCTAAATAAAAAAAACTGAAATGAGTTACCTTTTCGAGATTGTCCCTGATTGCTGGTGGTTTCTTCGGTGCAACCGCAATAAGGTCCATCGACGTTCATTTCGGTGTTTGACGACACAATCGACTTTCGAACCTCGGACCGAGCGTGGTGGTCACCAAATGCCATTTTGTTCTCACAGTTTAGGACAGATTTCACATCTAAAAACACCAAAACGAACTTTTGTTCACATTGCAGCTGAGTGTATGATACAAGCATTGAATTAACTACCACTACTTGTATACACAGATTTGACTAGAGATACAGAGTTCAAGAATGCAATGCAGTGGTTCGATACCCCCCCCCCCCCCCTTACACTCCCTTGTGATCAGTCAACGAACGTCACAGCTCGCCTACCTTCGAGGTTGCAAGAAGGATCGCCTCAATGGGTATCCTACAACTTTATAAGTATGACGAATTCCTCAAGCAGTAGCCGAGACAATATATGTTCAAGAGCTTCCGTGGAGGAAGAATGCGAGGAATTGAACCAAAAGTTAAAATGTGTTGGGATCCGCTCAGTGAAATGTGTGAACGGGTCAGGAGTATACACTGGGTTACGGAATAGAATGTAAGAATAACGAGATGGAATGCAGACTGAATGAAAGTGATCGCTTGTTAGCAAAATGAGTCATATCACGAAAAAAGGAAGGTTTGGGAAGTACTTTTTGAACAGTCCGTCTTCACAAACTCTGTGGACCTCAGCATATAAAAATGGGAAAGTTCAGCTGTTTTGTTCCCTGAAGTCCCGAAGTGAACCTAATCGGGGCTTCCTCAGGTCCCCTCCCCTTCTTTTACTATATTACAGCAGTCGCCGACTCTTGAGGATCAGAAGTAGATTACCACCTTACGACTAATAGGTAACAAGACGGCAGTTCCCTGTTACGGCTTACTCTTAGCTAGGCTTTTCGGGTAGGATCGTCGAACTCTTTTCAACTTGCATGGTCCTGCTCAGGAGTTGAAGACCTCGCTGTATTTCGCATACCGGCAACACCCAGGAACACCTCCAAGCCACGATGAGGCGGCTAAACCATTAGAGAGATGAATGGGAAATGAGATAGATAAATGGTGGAATGTGAAAAACAACGCTGTAAACTCTACATTGAACCGAAGATCACAGGTGAAAACCTGCAATACAGAGAAATGAACAAGGCTCTCGGCGTTGACAGAATCTCCAAGAATGCGTCCATCATCCGGGCGACTTCATCAAGCATCGTTCGAGGTCATCAAATGCGTTTCTGCTCTTAACAGGGACTCACTTGCGACCTCCGGATGTATCAAGTCACTGCTAATATACATCTAGAGAAGTCTGGTACCTATTTACCGAACTCGAAGAGATGGAAGGCCTGGTGGGCCACAAGAGCGACATCGTACTATTGACTACGCGTGCGTCGCAGACTAGCCCTGACCACTGCGTCCCTTTTCATATAGAAAAGATGCCGACATACATCCAGAGAACTTTCTGTGTACATGACCTGCATCACGTCTACTGTGCAGATCCAAATACTTCCTCTATTCGTTTCGCTTTCTCGCATTCATCCTCCTCAAGGGTCTTCGAACATTTCGTGTTCTGCTTCGGCCGCTGCTTGAAGGTTTCCTTCTTTTAGGAATGTCGTGGAAAGCTGGTCGCGAGGATCTTTATTATGACCTTGGGAACAGTCGTGCTAAGGCGCATTTCTGTAGCACTTGATCGTCCGGTTCGAGTAGCTTTCTCTTCGATCTCTTTCAGAACCACGTTTTCTATCAGACATTTTTCTAAGAAAATGCTTTGTAATGAATCATTTCAGTCAAATCGAGAGAATGATATGAGATGAAGCACAGTGAACGATGTCCCGCTACGAGGTATCGATTCTGTCAGCAGCAATCAGTTGTCAACTGTTTGGACTGGTGAACACATATATTGGCATTGAAAGCATATGTTTTGTGAATACAAGCTAGAATAATCGAGCTAATAAGCATGAAAGTCGACCTTAGACGGGAGTTGAGCCGGCGCTTCACCCACAGGGTGGCGCGTGCTACCACTACTACAGTAGAGAGAGGCGCTGCTTCGCCACCACTCATTCTGGCTTAAAAGTGGATTTGGATTTCGAAATTCTTGTATTACTTTGGTAGAGCACGATTTTCTTTCACTCGTTCTCCATGCTTTCGTCCAGACCTATGTGTCATGTATAGAGAAAAACGCTGGTTCACCGCGCATTCACAATGATTTTAGGGGTAATTAATCAATTGTATTGAATTGTGCAATGGATATTATAGCGATTTTTTTGAGTTTTGATTTTTTCTAGTTCTGAAAAAAAACCCAAGAGTATTCATAATGAGTGGCGATTAGAAACAGCGAGTATTTTGTCAGAAGTGATGACGGTGCATGTTGCGATCGACATAACGTCCCGAGTGCAACACTTACTACTCTTTTAATTGTAACCACGTAATAAAGAGCGCTTTTTGAAAAGCAGGCATATGATTGGAATTGTTGAGATTTCTGCTATCGAACAGTTATTGAACGTCTGAATGAAAAGCTGTGCCCAGCGAAAGCTGCTTGAGTGCGGAACGTAGAAAATTTATTTCGCACTATAACAGTGAAATATAAAAACCGTTTCGCAAAATAAAGTATACCGGTCGATTTATCGAAAATCATGCACTAAAATGGCAGAAGGAATAAAAAGGACGCTTTTTGGATTAGGGTCTAGACAGGGGAAAAGTGCCCAAGTGCTCGCAACAGTGATGAGCGATCGCTTTTTGCTATAGTTATTCCGGCTCGACGTCACAATTACCTCCCCATCCAGACCTCTATCAGAGGTGTTTAGTTGCAGAAGATGTGCTTTCAGACTACGTTCTTACATGACAGGCAATCCGAATGTATAAGAATGGTTGGAAGTTGTTTTTTTTATTCACAGGAATGTAGTATTATCTTGAAAAATGAAGGATTTCAATAGAATTAGTGGCTTTATATGCCAGAAAACATCTAAAAAAGATTCATTCGCGATATTCCAGTTTTTGTGTAACGATCAAATGCCTTTGACTTATAAAATTTATGCATAATTACCAATAAACCATCCAGGACGTCGAAGCGGATGGCAGCATTCTAGGCGTAAAATGCGATATTCTTCTTACTCTTACAGCATTTTATGGTAACCTTTAGTAAAACTAAACACATCATCGAAATCCTCGAGATTTGGGCTATCTAATGACCTGTAGAACTTTAGTGAAGAGCCATGTCGAAGCTTAAGCGGAGCAAATGAATTTGAGTGTACAACGTAATGTTATTTTCTCTGCTACATTGTAATGAAAAGTCTTTTTTTCAAAACCTTCTGATGTTTCGATTCCATTTTTGTGGCAGCGCGATATTTTCAATACAGCTAAGAGAACTGAGTGCTGACCAAAAAAAAACCTCCCACGGGAGTCGAACCCGCACTTCATCCACACCGGGAACGCATGCAACCACTACCCACCGAGGCACATTTGCGCCATCACTCATTCTTCAACATCTTTATGTAAGCTGTCAGCCATCAAGCTTCAATAGGTTTTGTTATGTATGTGATTTCGCGTTCTGAACCCGGTTGAGCTGACAGCCATGTGATGCGTAATACTCGTGAGATATAGTCTTTCTATTGATTTTTTTCCTCAACGTTACGATCTATCCAACACACCCGAAAGAACTGAGTGGTGAGCAAAAATACGAGCTATCACACAGAGATGTCAAAGAATGGGCAAATGTGCCTCGGTGATGTAGTGGTAGAAGGCGTTCTCGGTATAGATAGAACGCGGGTTCGACTCCTGTCCGGGGTCGTCTTTTTGCCCACTGCTCAATTCTCTTTTTTCTTTAAAATTAAAAATGTCCCGTTGAAATTGCAAAGATTTGAGCTTTTCAATGAGTATCACATGTCTCACAGATATCTTTGGCACAGCGATAAAGGCCTGCAAACCCTCGTGTATCATATTTGATACACGCGGTCCCTCAAGGGTTGAGAAACGACCAAAAGCTAGCTGTTGGACGATAGCAGTCAGCTGGCATTATCTTTGCGAGCTGCCATTACTGCAGAACGAGAGATTCGATAGCGAGAGTCTATGAGGATAAAGTTTATTGGAAGAATATCGATTAATTCTGATGAAAAGGCGGATTATAAAGGAAGTTTTAGAAATAATAAAGGAGAAACTGAACAATAATATGTTAATGATAGGAAAAGGCAATAAATGACTAGCCATAGAAATAATAAATGAAAATAAAAATGAAATTCAACGATTAGGTCCCGACACGAAATGGGTTAGTTCTGCAGGAGGGTACTACTGTACTCAAGGGCGCGAAGTTATTGTGGCCGGCCTTCTGGTGACGTCATCTGCTTTTTTCAGTTTTCCTTCATGTCAGCGAACTATTTCATAAACTGCTAAGTCGTCTTTCTAGCTGATTTGCAAGCTTGATTTCTCCATAGTTAGCCTTGCTAGGTTCGATCCCCGCCGAAATTCATCTTCTTCTATTCGGAAGAGAAAAATAGTGTGTCAGCAGCACAGCAAATTCTCAGAGGATTGGTGATGTCGAAACGATATGAAGAACTTCATACGACCTTGTTTGAGAAATTTCGGATAGACTCGGATGAAGGAGGGAAGTGGGACGTTGCGAATCGATCAATATCGATTGGAGCCGGATCGAGCGGATGCTAGTAATCGATCGATAAGTATAGTCGTGTGCAGGACGCGATTATTGCCATAGTTTTTCATCAATAATAATAGAACAATTCATAAGTGTCGTCGTTCTTGAGTATGAGCTTAATGGTCACTACCATAACAGGTCGTATTATTGATTACTGGGTAGATCGTAAATATCGATTGTTTTTGATGCCAGAGAGTCCCTATCTCTTAACGATTTCTATGAGTGCTTGCAGTTTATAGGACTTTTGATCGACGTAAAGTGAAAGTTATTGAGGACGGGGATCGTTTGAGAGGTCGTGGAACGAAAAGGATCGTGTACGGTGACCAGCTAGCCTGCGACATCATGCACCTTCCACCCAATTTCCCCTCATGTCACAGAGCTCATTTATGAACTGAGTCGTCTTCTGGCTCATCTGTAAGATCGATTCCTCTATAGTTAGCCCAACTAAGTTCGATCCCCACTGAATTCTTGCTCTACTTGCTTCTTGCAACTCTGAAATTCGTTTCGTGCAGCAGTTTTTGACTTCCTCATTGATCACTTTTGTTTACAATTCAACAGAATTCATTTTGATTCTACAACTCAGTATTTTTACAATTTCTCATATTCTCTTCTGAGTACATCCTCTCAGCAAATTTCAAGCCTTCTATGAGGTCTGTTATGGCCACCTCTAGTGGCTAGACGTACGCTTCGGTTTATCCTAGCCAGCCTTATCAGTCCACGTGGCTTTCGATCCAAACAATCCCCTTATCCCAGTCTCCTCCTTTTTTCATCTTTTTGAGTTTTATCTGCTTATTGTTAGTCACGTTCAAGTGGGAACCTGCTCGAGGTGAAATGTCTTTTTTTATCCATTGTCTTTTCTATCTCGAGCAAAGCATTTGAAAGAATTCGTGAGTTGTAAAGTCCCACCATCTCTGAGCCGTATCATTCACGGTTTTGATCGTGGCTATCTCTAGCATTTTTATCATTCAAATCGTCCATTTCTCAGTGATAAAGGTTCAGAATGTCGTCGCGTGAGACTCCAGTGACTGAATCGTGGCCTCTGGTAAAATATGTCGATCTTCAAAACATAGTACCACGTGCGATAGTGAGTTTGTTTTTATATCACTTTTACCTTACAGAATTCTTCTTATTTAACCGCTGTTAGCAGTGATATGGTGTTGTGGATTCAGCCAATGATGTGAAGTGATGTGCAAACTTTTGCTTCATGCGGGGCTCGAACTTTGCTAGAGAGGCGCGAGTATTGCAACGGGTTAGAGCGTGCGCCCCCCGGACAGGGTGAGATGCGGGTTCGAGTCCCGCCCCGTGCAAAAGCTTTGCGGATCACTCTACATCATTGGTTTATCTACTATTACCTTTTTTAATCCAATCTATTACTGCTTTTCAGCAGTGCTGTGATGTTTAGAATATACGTCCAAGAGTATTGAGTGCTGTGTAAAAATTCGACCCAAGGCGAAAGTTGAACCCACGTTTCACCCATACTTGGGCACGAGGTCAATGGTTCGATCTCGCGCTCATGGCTCACCAAGCTATCTATCCTTCAGGGGTCCGTAAATTAGTACTAGACTTGTCTCAGACTTGTCTGGGAGGATGAACAGCATAGACTCGATGCAGGGGAGGCCACCGCGAGACATTGTAAAGGCGAAATATGCAATCAGTCACCTCAAAGAAGTTAGAAATTGAAGAGGAATGCATGGTGCATCCTTCAGGGAATGATCAACGTCGAGAGCCCTATTCTCTTATCTTTCATGCTCAAATCATTGACACAACAAATCACACCATATCTCATATAGTTTTTACCGTAAAACAATCGATCAATCTAAATAATTTGTTCATCACTATTTGTTCAACATTCTGCAATTTATGACAACATATGTTTAAGTACAAAATAGAAAGCAAAAACAATAGTACATTCTAAATAATGTGTTAATGTAATCATAGCAATATGAATACAATGAATGGTTATGAAATATCTGCTTCTTGATTACAAACAACAACTGCGTAACATCGCTGATTTTACAGAGATGTGTGAAATCATAACACTTTGAGCAGAAATGCATTTCGCATTCAGCACATCTGATATTTGTTGTTTTCGAATGATTTTGAGCTAAAACGGAGCCTTTCCAGCCGACATCTTTTCATAGCACTCACATAGGCGACGGTCCTCGGGTGTAACCTTTTCGAGAACACCGCTAGTCGTCGCTGAAGGAGAATCGTCTCCTAGTTAGCTGACATAAACTGCCTCAAACTCATTGAATGTTAGTCGTTCTTTGTTGGCGCAGTGCGTTCTATTAGTGTTAAGCAGCAGTGTATCATAGTGTATCATAGACGAAATGATATAGGATACGTACGTACCTGAGGAAGGGACATGCAGATTATAAAGCTAAGAAGTAGCAAATAACAAGTACCATGTTTTAGTCCTTTTAGGGAATGAAGAGTAGGCAGCCATCTGGTCCGTGAGGCCCACTAACCGAATGTAGGACGTGCTTTTGAGGTTGCAAATTGACGATGAAGTCCTTTCCGAGGGGGCTAGGCGTTACTCAGCTACTCGATCAGTCAGCGACTGCTTCGGTGTTAGCTGATGCGAAGGGTGCTTCATCGTTCAACTCATTATCCTGACGCTACTATGTGTGACATCTGGCTGCTTGACAGCTGCCACAACCGCCTTCACTCTCATGATACGAGACGCCGCCGTTACAGTAGCTGACCATGAGTGACCAAGAGAAAATTGAGAGCGAGAACAAGGACAAAACGAAGTACGCCCGACAAGGTCACGCGAAAGCAATTGCAAAATAAGGCTTATTTGTCAAAAATGATCTTGCATATTCCAAGGCAATGGAATTATTTGATCAATTTGATCTCTGAGCATTGATCATTGCTGCAATCTTCCTCATTTCATTGATACCATTATCACTGTTTTTACTATCATTGTGGTTATCATTCAGCCATGTGTTTTTCTCGTTGAAACGTAAGAATTGTCGATGGAATATGGAAGATATAGATGTTCTTTTCACTAAGATTACATCTGTAGAAGCTTTTTCAATAAAATTTCATCTATTCTTGATGAAAATACTCTTAGAATATGGGTTCGTCTTTTTGCATCCATTATGCTGTCTCGCGTCTGTCTTCTCACAAGAAGCGCCTCCTTTCTGACGGGGCGCGGCGTCGCCACTACAGTAGCTGAGGAAATTTCACACCGAGCGTTTTGGGACAAAACCTCGCACATGGTCCACAAAAGGGTTAAGGAATTTGGTTGAGTGGGCATATATTGGCACTAGACCGAGATAAGCTAAGAGCTGATCGAAACATATAATTTTTTTGAACACTTATTATTTCAGATCTTTTTTTTCATGTTTTATTTTTTACTTGGTTATATTTCATGTCGATATGGGACTGGTCGTGGAGCTCTTCAGATCTCAGCGAGTGCTTCGCGTCCGTAATGGTGTGGAGATAGTCGAACAAATATTTCTTACTGATCAGTCAATAATCGCTGTGTCAGTCCTCAGCCTCTTTCTCTTTTGTTTGTTTTCTTTCTTCCTGTTTATCTATTACCTAAGTGGATTCCCAGTTCACTAAAGTCTGATACAGTATTACGACTAGTTAATTTCCTGCTCATTTAATACTTTGATTCCTAGGTATCGTGACACAGCCGTAGTGTTGAAAGCAGGTGGAAAGCTACAGTCCAAAAAGTTTCGCATCCGCTTTTCGAACACAGCGGATCGGCTTTCGTTTTGTATGGCCGTGAGAGAATTCATCACGGTAGAAGAAAACTTGCCGGTATATTATATTATTATTTGTAGCAGTTCAAAGTCTCCCTGTAATAAGATTTATCTTCACGGTATTTAGTCGCAGCCATCTACCGGCGAAAGTTCCTTTTCACAAACCCGTCAAACAAGCGACTCTTTCAGCAGTCAGCCACGTCTGTCGGTATGTCAATATCAGTTCCTAAATTAAAGTGTTGGCTTTCTAAATTTATTTTGCCCTGTTTGCGTAACCAACTTAGGGAATGGGAAAGCTCGCAGTTATATCTGTATGAATTGTACAAATTTTCCACCAGCCCTCTCGAGGTCATAGACTCAACTCCTTCGTCTCTATCCTTGTGTGTGTTGGATTAAAAGGCGCCATTGTTAGGCGCGACACTCTGGAGGATAGAGATGTAGAGGATTGGGCCTGTGTTCCTAGAAGGGTTAGTCTTCAAACTTTTGACTTTGAAAACCTTTCTTCCTCCTGCGCGCTGTATCCTAAATGCTAGATTTTTTTTTGGTACTTTTTTGTTAGGAGACCACAAGTGACCATACTACCCCATTCGATCAACAAGAATTTTTTTATGATATTACTAATTATTCTATAGCTCAAATCTCTAGCTAGAGCCGAATATGGCTGGTTTTTGTAAACACCCTTTTATAATGCTGCAAATTCCAAAGCAAAAATTATGTTACACACGACCATGGTTTCTTTTCTCTTATCTCCCTTATATTTTTGTGCACAAAACTCCTTCTTCCGCCTGCTAGTACTCTTTTGATAGCACAAGATGAAGGAACTCAAAAATGCGTTTCCTTTTGGAAAAGTTCTTTTGATAGCGCTGTAGAAGAAAGAAAGGATTTGTGCTTTATATATCACTGAGCAGAGCTCTTTCTCAGACTATCAGTAGTCGTACGATGCGTAAGTTTCGATGATTCCAATGTTACATTTATTTTCTAAGAAACAGCTTCACCGCAGTGTAGCAGGAAAAATGAGGTCGAGTGTTAATTCTTCGACCAGCTTGTTTACCTGCTAATCTATGCGCTGGGGCAGGTGGATCGATAGATGGCTTGGAGTGTTGAACATGTGGGATCCAGTTTGTTATTCAATAGGAATTTTGCCTGCGCTTTTGAAGAAACTCCAAATGAAACGATCGACTCAGGTATTACGACATTTTTTCCACACCTTCAAAGACTTTTCGTGATTCCAACGAATTATAGGCGTGGTAAAAATGAAGGCCCGCTGCGCATGTGAAGCATAGTTGTGCTTTGGATCTTACAACTTCACAAGAGGTTTTTTTTTTGCAAAAAGCGGCCACGCACGCCTCTAGTTTGAGAATCATTCTTTGGAGTGATCACTATCACTCCTATGAAAAAGTCTTGTCCCGAAAGTGAACTCGTACATTCATTTGCTGCCGTCTAACAGAAAAGCACCTTTTTTTGTATTCTTCGTTTTAACTGTAACAGCGTGATTTCAATATGACCGATGATATTAAGTTTTCGGCTCAATTTTCGCCAGTCAGCAAACGCCCACGTCTTCAGCCTTCAGAGCTCCTAACCCGAGGAGGAAGTGTTCAGGACGTGAGAACATTTGATTTTTATCTTTTAGCCAATTCAATCTTTATTTAGTCAAATGTAGTTACAGGCTACCACGCGTCCATTCAAGAGTGAAGGATTGACCACGGTAGGTTGTCGAACTGCATTCAATCACGAAAAAATTGTCTGACATATTTGTGCTACTGTAGTGATATAAGTTTAACAGTACTTTTCCATTTTTCGCCTCAACTTCTGAACTCGTAAAAAGCGCACTTTCTATTTTTTTAGTTTCAATCATTGTTCAAGTACTTGAACGTTGAAAAAAATTTTAAATTACACTTTGTTTCTGAAATGGTCTTTTTGATGCGTTGTAACAACAAAATTAAAATTGTGTTACCCGTCCACATTTCTTGCTGAACGAAGCCTTTCTTTACAGTTTTAGCCGCCATTCGATAGCTTAAATCTCGACAATTCCAGCGATACATTTGTTTTTTCGGAAGGAAGTTCTTAATGCGCCGTGACAATCAGAAAAGCACTGGGTTTCGCAAATTGGAAACTGGCAAAAACACGACGACTTGGTGCCAGTTTTGCGTTGCGCGAAACTCGGCATTCTTTGGGTTGCGACAGCTCTCTAAAAAGCTCTTTCCAAGAAGCAAATACAGTATTGGAATAAGTGATACTCAAGCTACCGAAGGGTCATCAAAAGTCTGATGAAAAAACTTTGTTCACTGGGAAATGCTCAAATAAGAAACGTAGTTACATTTTCTCTGTTAGAGCGCATTTACTACGCATACTAAAGCCATTTTGAGAGCAAAGTGCACAAATGAAATTTTTGAGACTGGGCTACTAGATTTTTGTAAAACATAGAAAAAAATTATACGACACGTTTTTTTCTCAAGCGTTCGATAAAAGGTGCTGAGAACGTGAATGATCATGGTTTGCAAAACTCAGTGTTCTCCAGTCTGTTACAGCGTAATAGAAAGTTCTTCATAAAATTGAGTATATCCCTAAAATCATCGTGGTTTACGCTATCGAATGATTAATAAAAATATAAAGAAAATTTTGAAAATAAGGTACAATTGAAACGCCAAGTTTCAACTTTTTTTCTTTTGCTCGCTCGAAGTCTAAGACACGGAGGCACTCAAATACTAGGTTGGAGAAAAGTTTCCATCGTTTGATAAAACGTTTGAAATTTATGCATATATTCCGACAACAAGCAACAACAACAACAATATGCTTCAAGATACAGGCTGTCATTATCCACCACTTTGTGCCATCGGTCCTTCAGGTTTTGGATTTGATTGAAGTACCCCTCCTTCGGCTTTGAATCAAGGAACTCACAACATGCTTCTTCAACTTTATCGAAAGATTTAAATCGGCAATCTTCGCCTAGTTCTGCTGCCAATTTACGAGAACTTGATTACGGCTCACTTTCCAAACCAGAAATCAAATCTTCATCATCGAGTTTGGTTTCACGTTCGATATCGGCCTGCCGTCGACTCTTCATTTCCGGCGACTCATGAACGCTTGCGACGTTCTCCAGCCGTACGGTAGCCCCAAGCTTTGTTGATTCGGCGAGCAGCATCAGCATTTGAACCAAGTTTGTACTCGTAATCATTAACAAACAATTTGCTTCCTAAACAATTCCATTCTGCAGCAGATGTAAACAAGCTATGTTTCAATAGATACTCTAAAGTAGGCCCTTCAAATGATATGAAAATCACACGATTCCTGCGAAAAAAAAGCGACATTCCCACCCAACCGATGGAGATTTTCTTTCCGACCTAATTCTTTCCATTGTTAGCTCGGCTATTTTCCCCTCCTGACGGCCAACCAATTTCAGTGTGGCTAGCCTTAGTATAAAAATCGGTACTGATTTGGGATTGGCTAATCTGTTTAGGCCCGGCCAGCTAATTTTCTAATATCTTGATTTTATTTCTCGCTTCACCAAATAAGAATAGGTCTTGAAAAGCGTTTAAGGAGCTCAGCACATAGTGGTTTTGGAAATCAGTTGAAAAGACTGTAGTAATGCAAGCACGGAAAAGGATAATTGTTTGCTACTAGCTCACTATACCTCTATCATATGCGTGTTACGTAGTTCTGTTCAGCTTTAGCTAAGCAGTACTGCTCCATTGGTATCCTTCCTTTTCATTCTTTTTACTGATCAATAGTAATTCGGCACAGCAGTTCCGTAGTGCTAAACATAGTATTTATTGAATACTAGTAATTCAAGACAATACGGTGAAGTAATGCCGCAAAAATAGTACAACAATCGTGTTGGCTTGCGTTTCGGCGAGGTTCGCCATCTTCAAAGCCTGGAAAGGTTAATTTGATTTGCAAATCATTGTGTCAAAAGCCTCCACAACCTCAGCCGAGGTTAAATGATAGTCGGTCTTGGGAATTACTGTTTTGTATTGCATTACTAGTATTCAATAAATACTATATGTAACACCTCGCAACTGCTGAGCAGAAATGCTATTGATGTATACCTACTAAGCCGAGGTAAATGATAGTCGATCTTCGGAATTACTTCAAGATATTTTTACTGAGATAATAACCAGAAGTGCATTCGCGGAGCTGTACAGCAGCATATGCTTGCTTTTGTCTGAATTTCCTGATCGGAAATGTAGAACTTTTAGTCAGTATATGTGACCCTTCTAAGGGTAAGAAAGCGGCATTCAGCGAGGCCTGTCGTAGACTATTGTGAATCGTTCACAATCGAATTTTTCATGTGATTTCTTGAATACAATCATTACATTTTGATTCATTCATTTTCAGCAGCGCCAGATGAGAGATGGCGAAACACAGACGGAGCATTCCAACATATGGCTGGAATCCGACGAGCAAATTCAGCGTCGACTTTCTCGTTTGTTGACAGATCCAGCTTGCCAACAGATGGTGGAAAGAATGCTGAAAATACTTTCCAAGTTAGATATGCCGATGCAAAGTCGCCGTTCTTACAATACTAGGTAGTTCCCTTATTGCTTAAATCTTATTGTGACCAACCAAAATGCTTCCACTACGACTCGATTCCTAGAATTTGCCTTTTTTCAGCTCGCGAGGGTTTTGAAAGAGTCGGTAGTGCGGTGTTGACAAATCTCGATTTCTGTGTTTTTCCTGTCGTAATTAATTACTTCATTAAGTAGATATGTGTAATTCATGCCACATCAAGTTGACGTTTGCTCTTGCCTCACTATTTAGAAATATTATTCACTATTATTCATTTTCCGTGTTATATTTATGCCTATTATGCATTGTTGATCGTTAAATTGAACATTTTGCATGATTTATAAGCTTTTTTCTATGTCTCGCCTATTTTCCTGCGCTATTTCAATCTGTTCTATCGGTTATCATATTTTGAAAAAGTTCTTAATAGAAAGTACTCGGCTCCGACTTCTCGTATTTGTCTTATTTTTATAAATATGTATTCACCTCGTTAAATGACGCATCGTCACGAGACCTACACGTTCTTGCACATCTTCCACTGCTGAGCTCACATTGGTGATGGTGCTCGCCTCAACTATGATGAGGACTGTTGGTAC
>JAHQIW010002782.1:0-123862 GCA_019055375.1 Parelaphostrongylus tenuis | reverse complement strand
CTCCACCGCATCCGCTTCACCCATTTTCTCCCTTCTTCTACCCTTCCACCCTTTACTACTCTTCCTTATTCATTTCTCAACCTTCTATTACCTCCCTTTTAAAATTTTCTTTTTTTCCTCCCATTCTTTATTCATCTCACCTTTTTCTTTTAGTTAATTTGTCGTCTCTTTCGCAGACAACGTGTAATCAACACACCGCAATCTTCGTAAATGCATCTATCTTAATAACGTCCTTTCCCCCATACAATGTTCACTTGCTCGGTTTCTTTCCACTTACTCCTCATAGTCACCCCTTCCAACTTATTTCTCTGCCTTCAAAATCTTCGCGGACCACTCGTGAATTGGGAGTGAGACATAACATCTATCAAAAGACGGTCCTGGAATCTTCCTTCAGCAACTTGACTTTGTTCCACAGAAAGCCTCTCTAAGATCTACACGAATTGACTGAGCTCAAGTTATTCTCACGCGTTGAAGTTTGCTGTCAGTTGTTGCAGAACCCGTTGAAACTACCTATTTTGGAATGCCTTATCGTGACCTCGGGTGAGAAGTGGGTCTACCTGGTCACGATTATAAATCGGAGCAAACGTTTGGGTTACAAGGAGGTCAAGCTCAGCTATCAGTTGCACGTTAAAATGCGTTTGGCAAAAAGGTCATGATCTGCGTTTTGCGGGATTTTGAGTGAGCCTTTCACTCAGAACTTGTTCCCATAGTCGCGCGATGAATGTCGAACTCTACAAAGTTTTGATGACTTGAAGGGAGTCGAAGCCTTTGCCGCACCCAGCCCACAGTCCAGATGATGCACCCGTCCTGATTATGCTCTTTTCCGCTCAGTAGAACATTTCCTGCGTAGAGGAAAATTTCACTAAGGTGAAAAGGCATATCCATGAGTTTCTTGATTAAAGCCCAACGAATGTCACGTCGCAAGATTATTGGAGCTTGAGAGCGATGATACGGTTGAGGAAACGACGGCTAAGGAAGTGGTTCGCAAAGCTCAAAGCTGGAAAGAGCGGTCTGGAAGATTAGTCGTGTTTCGGGCCGTCCACAGGAAGCTCCATTAATCTTGCGCGCTGCTTCACAAGGTTTTCTCCTACAAGTCATTCGTGTATGTGCAGCGAGCGATTATGTTTTCCAAACAGCTCCATTCTAATGCGAGGTATAGGCAAGTTTCGTACCAAATGCTTTGCAAGGAAATGCGCAATTGGTGTTTTACCGAAATCATGCAATTTTAACTACTTCCGATTAGTAAATTTGGTGTTTACTACTCTAGTGCCAAACGGTATGGAATGATCTGATAAATGCTGTTCAGACAGTGCCTGAAGCAGCAATCATTTTTGTACTTTACTACTGCAGCTATTTCAACGGTACTTCCATCATTTCATGGTGATGATGCAGTTTCAAAACCCAATTGCTAAATGACTTCTCACAATTCTATTGCGACGATTTGCCAATAAAAAATTCGCGGATGGACGCGACGTCACAATTACACAGCTGACTGAGATGAGACGCAGCGCAGTGTCACGCTGGCATGAAAGGTTGATTAACGATAGTTACGAACATCTTGACGTGTCGTTCTTGTTCTCTAAATGCCACAGTGCAGAGGAAGCTAGCTGATCGTTTATTCGGAGATAATCTCTCCTCTTATTAGAAAAATTGTATAAAAGCTCCACAGTCAGGTTACTTCGTACTCTATTATATCTGGAATGGAGCCATAATTATATTAGTTGATTAGTTTTAGCCGCGTCGATGATAAAGAGAACGTGAAAGAGGTCAATCTTTTTTCATAGGCATGAACTTTCCGCAATAGTGTTAGTAAAAATTGGGAGCTAAAATCTCTGGCTAGAGCCGTACGTGGCCATTCTTTTGAAGCACCCCTTTTATAACGCTGTATAATTCAGAATAAAATCATCTATTACTCAGTCCGCACACATCCAACCATTGCTTGATTGGAAGCGCGAAAAAAATATGTACTTGTAGAGGAAATCTTTGTAGTATCAAAGTAATCCTTTATGCATTCAGAACTTGTCTATCCTCAAAGCGGGAAAAAAATATTTCACTAATCAAAGATAGCAAATATCGCACTACACATATTATCCGTCTGGGCGTCATGCGATCGATGATCTCCATAATCCCCTTCCTCACCCGATTCTCACCCTACCGGCAGCCCCGTAAATTGCCAAAAGAACACATGCTCACGTATGTGAATCAATCTATTTCCCTGCTTCGCTGCAGAGAAACGGTCTTACAGAAAGTAAGCACAGCAGTGGAATAGTCAAATCTTGCGCGCTCGAATGTTATTGGACAGTCTAATTATAACAGTCTGAAGAGAGAGCTCTATTCTTCCAGAACTAGTCATGTGAAACACAAATGTTATCGTTTCGTTCTGAGTGTTACAAAAAGACTTCATCATAAAAAACGGTCCCCAAATCGAGTTGAATGCATCTTTTTTATACAATGATACTGATCAAATGTCGGGAGCTTTGTGCATCCTATATATCCCGTGCTACCGAATAGCTTCCAAAGGCGGTTGTATGTCAATGTTTGGAGCTGTTTTAGCCGATCTGTGTGTATATTATCTCAGAACCCTCATATACACCACTTGAAAGCACTCGAATGTAAAGGTATCGCTGGCCTCTAACCTTATTTGGCGTCATCGCTTTAGTTCGTCAGCTTAATCACGACAAGTAGCGTCACTAAGCCAAAGTATATCTATTTTTTCGTTTACTAGAGGTTTTTTTATTCAAAAGTGTAAACAGTTATCCAGTTTTACTTAGTGAACCTATTGATATGAATGTCGGTTAACTTCATTTTGCTTTTTCTGTCACCACAAATAGGTCAAAAACAAGAAGATTGTGTCACTTCCGTAAACATATAACTTTTTGGGCATCCGAGAGTGAGTTTTATTATTCTTAGATGATATATACATGGAATAATGAGAGATCTTTTCAGATTCTTGCACATAAATCCCATATCCCATTAGGCCGGCATTTGTACAAACGTATTACTTTATTATCTTTCTATCATGAAAATTGCTATAAAGAAAAGCTTATTTTGTTTCGAAAGTGGGAAGACCTATTGAACCTACACTAGTGTAAAATTACCTTGATAGAAGAGATCTGATTTATCTTGATTGATGATATTTACCAATGAGAAATGCTCCTCTGTATAATCGTGTCTGGGAAGCGCTCTAAGCAAAGATAAGAGGGTAACATGCTCTCAATTAGTCTAGAAAGATAGAGGGATCAATCTTTCTATGTCCGTACTCCTTTTCAATGGCTAGCTAGCATTGCTTCATTGAAACTTTGAATATAATCTAATAAGGATATATTATCTTTTGAGCTGTGAGGTCTAATGGTATACAGGGCACACGCCACTAGACCTAACAGCTCACAAACCTCTTATATCCTTAATGAGATTATATCATTTTGGAGCGGGTCTATGAAAAGCCGGTCATAGAAGAGGTATAAACTTTAGATTTTTGGGAAAAGCACTGCATATCTATTACTGCCTACGTCAAAGTTACTAAAATTCTCTAAGTCTTTCCAGTGGTACCGCGAGCAAATAGGAACTGTTTCAGTGACAGAGGTAACTAGTTTTCAATCCTGTGAAGAGCATAGAATGAAAAGACTGTTAGAATCAAACATTCCTCGGAGGAAAGCCTAAAATGATTAAATGTAGCAATTATCGATTGAATTTCAGCCGATTTTGAAATATATGAATGAGTGAATCTTCCAGATGTTACGTGAATGTGGAACGACGTAATCGGATATTCTATATAGTTAGCGCTGATTCTCATACATTATTCTTCCGCTTTTTGTTGAATGCAGCCAGGTCTAACCGGAGACAACCATGGTATATCCGTAATCATATTGATTAGACGCATTAGTTGAATTTTGTTTCTCTCGCGTTTTTACTATAATTCACTTAAATTATCGATAACATTTTCTGTATTATCACAGAGTGCTCAGTGTTTGTTTTTCAAGCTAGTCAAAGTGAATTCTGGGTGGTTTTTAGATTAATTTTCAACTTTTTTCATTGTGGAGTTTCGAATACTGCACAGTATTTCAAGTCGGATCGACTCGAGCTAGTCCATTCTTAGCCATTGACGACATGACGGAACTTTGTTTGTTTAATTTTTTGCTATAATATTTTGTACTTATATACAGTAAATGTAGTATTAACATTGCCGTTTTTAATTCATTGGAAGACCTTTTTATTTATTTATTTTTGTGGCGTTAGTTAATGAGTGAATTATTGACAACAGTCGCATTGATAAATAGATTCTCATTGTACCGTGAAATTCTGATAAATAAGCGATTCTATTTTGCAAAAAATAAGGGTGAAAAACACGCGCGTTCTTACGGTAATAAAAACATTTCCCTTCAAGTGTTTAATTTTTTTTTTACATCAAATAGCAATAGAATTAATAGTACCTTAAATTCTAGTTCCATTTTCTAACACGCCGTTATCGTTTATATTCATACACCGGCAAAAAACGTTGTTTAATTAACAAAATTTCACAACTCACATACAGTGCTTTTTGCGAATGTATCCAGGATTATGTCAGAACAAAGGATGGAATAAAAATACTAGGATTGAAAATAAGATATAGGAGAAAATAAAAACAGAATACATCGAAAATTACTGAATGATACTATGATGAATAAAATCACTGAAGTTATTAAATTACTTTCAAAATTATTTTTTCAAACCAACCGCTCTCTATCTACGGAATTTTAGTGTGATTTTGTACCTACTTCAATAAATCATATAGCAACGTATAAAGGATACGTCTACTTTCAATTCCGGTAGATTTTTTGTTAGGAAACCCTCAAAAAGTGGTACACTTTTGCGAATATAAAATTTCTCTGTCACGAACCATATTTTCCTAAGTCAATCTTGATGCGAAATATTTCAAAGAGCTCTACTTTTTTTCTCAGCTCCTTTTCTTGTTGCCACATCATGAAAGAAATCAAAACTCTGCCACCCGATATCTTGTGCTTCTCTTGTTTCTCATCGTCAGAATTGCTTCTTGTTTTTGGATTTTGTGCTGTTCTTTCTCCTTTATAAAAACTCCTACCTTCAAAAAATGACGATTTCATTATTCAAGGTTTTGTGCTCTCATAATATAGTCTAAGAGTATGTTTAATTTGGGAACACTTGTCCTATACTTACTGTAGCAGATTGACTAGAGTGGCGGCCAATTCTTACTCACGCAACGACTATTCCAGATTTGAACCAATTCCTTCGAAAAACGATTAGATGCGATGAAAAGAACGGAGGTTGAGAGGAGATAAATTTCTTTTCGGTTCATATCAACTTTGCAATTCTTCAAGCGTTAGAGTACTGATATTTTTATTACTAATCAACCTTGACTTTTTAGAGATTTGTTCACTTGTACTGAGTGCGTTGTTCGTTTAAATAGTATTATAGAACGGATGCAAAAACATCCTCATATGTGGTAGACGTTTTCCTGATTCCATAAGTATACATAAAACAGATAAGCCCATTCATCATGTTTAGCATGAATGATTTCCCTCATTTTCCTTGAAGAGATTGATGATGTTCACGCTAACAGACAAGCACGTTTTCGGTCCCTTTCCTCAGCGCTCTCCCGCTACTCTACGTGGTGACGACCGCCTTACTCCTCCATTCCAAGAACTGAAAATCGTCCTCGACGCAGTCTAGGACATCCATAAAGAAAACCGAAATCATTCAAGCATCAGACGAAACACCGCGAAATGTTCTAGCACCATTGTGAGAGTATGAATGCGAGAAGTACGAGCAAGTGCAAGGAAGTGCAGAGATCCTCACAGTAAATATGACACAGGTCATAAGGGAAATATTTCTCAGTAGCCCATCTTACTCATTCATGCTCTTTGGGTCATTTTAACTAGTTGCTATAGATTTAGGTTAGTCCTCTAAAGAATCCTTCGGCTTGCAAACCATGTTCACTTTCCATGTCATCTAATAATTTTTTTGACTAAATCATTTTATTCAGTGAGAAACTCCAAAATTTCCGAACTAGAAATGTCGTCCCAGCTTTTTGATAATTTCAGCTTTGACTTTGTTTTAAATTGCAAGGCTATCATGAATCAATTCTTCCATGAATTCACTGATTTGTTCATTAGGAAAGACCAATGAATCATTTCATATTGTGCTACATATATTTCTATGGAAGTAATGAAATCTTCTATATTAGATATTCAGTAGGATAGACTAGATGGTCTCGTAGTGAAATGTATGTGTGATCAGCATACTCAGTTTGATTTCATTATGTGAGAACCGGTCTTCACACAGAGATAGGTGGTCGGTGGGTGTGGATTCGACCGCAGCTTGACAATGTGTGGACATTCTAACGTCAATCACAAGGACACGATTTTTCACTGAATCACAGAAGAGCTAAGTAAGAACCCTGATATGCCTCAACAATCAACACTTCTCACCGACCTTTGTAGACTCAGAAGTTTGGTGTATTACGGTTCGGATTCTATATACTTGCGCAACACCTATGGCAGTCCGGCTGCACTGACCGATTGATAACCTCATTGATAAAATTTTTTTTTTTTTCATGATTGTCCGGAGCACCTTCCAGTTGTTTGTGGTGAGTTTACGAAGCTGTAACAAAGAAATTTCTATTCAATGCTCTGGGCTTTCCTTCAGCTTGAAGTGCCTGTCTACACAAAAAAATTATCAGGTACAGGAGAATTGAGTGCTTTTGTTACTTATTATTGTGAAATCAGTTCCAAAAGCTGGCTCGAATGTTTACTACACAAACTATCAATAATTATACGATGCGCTGAATAAAAGTGTTTGTTCGAAATCAAAGTTATTTTATTTTGATTTTTATGAAAAACAACATATACCGATCAGTGATAAACAGAATAAGAGTTTTATTATATGTTTCGACGAGTTTGTTGTGTCGCCTACTTCAACGAAAGGGAGTGGGGGGTAGAGACACGGCCGAATTACGGCAGGATGGAGCCCCGAAATCTGTAAGGCGGGTCGATTCGATTGCGTTTTACATGTTGTTATTGAATTGGGATTTTCCCTTTGTTTCCCATTGATTATCGTTCGATGAGTCTCGGGAAGTCTCCAACTAAAAACTTTGGTTGGACATCAGATGTGCGGAAAGTTTTCTTCTCATATTCCTGTTGAAATACTAGTGGCTTTTTGGTTGTTTTGTCGTCACACAAAACTTACCTTAAAGTACATGGTGAGATATCAAATCATATTTGGTGCTAACTGTATGAATGCGTTAAACATATTTATGTTATTGATTTTAGATCTCGTTCTAAACAAGGACAATAAAGGTCTGTTCTATGAAGCAAATACGATCCGATAAACGTTTACCTTCGATACTTGTGAGCACCTTGTTTGACCTACTAACCAGACAAAGGCATCCATTGTGGACACATTGTGCAGGTCCAGGCACTGGTAGGGCTAGCTCCGATGGCTGCAAATTCTCAGCCAAAGTCAATGCCATGGACGCCGATATTACTAAGATCAGTGTTTATAACTATCTTCGGCCTATGGATAAGGTCTGGAGATCAGCACTGGGCAAGCGGCATAGTGTTTGCGGGGTTGCGAGAGGAGGGGCGATGAAGCGGAGAAGTAAAGGTGTGGAGTAGTTCTCGTCGTCGGCCTCAGGCGCGGTGATATTGTTTGTGCAGTAGCAGGCAGCACATCCTCTTTGGCTTACTTGTGGACTCGTTCTGGGGGCTGTCAGAATTGTGATATGGCATAGCGGCGCTTTCATTGTTGTTAATTCGCATTTAATTGCTATACAGTTTGATGTATTGTGCTCTCGTGGAATAAAAGGTTTTTATATTCTTTCATTTGTCCGCCGTCTGACGTGTATAAAGTGCCCTAACATAAACTAACTTAAAATGTAAGAAAATAGTCCTTGCATTATATGCATGTCTATTGCGACTTTTAGATGTCTCAAAGGCAGCAGTAATCATAATTGTTGCATATGTTGACGGTTATAAACATCAACAAACCCTCTACAACATTCCCCTCTTTCTGCCTGAGTTGTCCAGAATTTATGCTTACCAGGTCCGTGTATCGTAGTACATTTTATTCTCAGTTGCACGCCATTAGCGTGAGGACTGGCATCTTTATAGTCTGGATTGCGGGGGGACGTGTTCGTCTGAGATGCCTTAATTGTGAACAACTCACGACCAAAGCCATAGCCATGAATACCTTCCCTGTCCAGTCGATCTAACCGATGACACTTTCTTCTTCAGGTTTTCCCATAGTTTTTAGGTAGTCAAAGTCTATGACCGTTGAATTTCTGTCGCGTCGGGGCCTCCAACATCCATCATGACGATAGGACTAGACTGCTAATTATCGTAATCGACTTTCACCCTTGTGGTGCTCCTGTCTTAAAGACGAACAAAGAATTTACATCTCCCATTCGTTATGTGTTCTTGAGAGACCGGTATTCCTGGATATGTAAGCCATCATATGATGTCCATGCCTAAGAAATGAGACAGCGAACAAAGGACGATTTTACGCTGATTTGGTGGCTTTTGGACTTAGGACCTTTTCACCTTACTTAAATATCAGCTAAATTTGTGAAGATCTGCGATAATGTGCACATCGGCTGTAAGCGCTTATTTTCTTTTTTGGTGCGGCTTAGCAGTGGAAGTGAACAAGATTGAATTTTATTCAACAATTCTGGTAACCACAAGGTCACGTAAGTCACTTTAAACACTCTGACTCGGAGAAGCGTCGGTACAAGAAAAAAAAATTTAAAGATGTGGGAATGTTGGCCACGTCTTATGTAATGGGGTATTTTTGCACCAATTGTCATACAAGTGCCAACTCCAGGCCTGTGCTAAAAGCAATTTTGCCAGATAACGTGTCTATAACAAACTCTTAGCTTATTAAATGCTAAATGAAAAGGATCCATTCTAAATAAGCTCATATTAGATGAAGAGAAAGGATTGCTAGTTCTGTACTGTGTGCCGTTAACGATAGAAAAAAAGACAGCACCGGATTTTGGTAAGAGAAAGAAAGTCCTTCGTATATCGTATTTACATCGCCAGAAGGAGGAGAGAGGAGCATGCTCGAAGTATAATGTGGGTCCGGACAAGTGATGAATTTTTAAACCTGCCAGATGAAGTAATTTCTGGGGAAAGGCGTGCTGATAAACAAAACGGTGCACCGAGCGGGCCGGAGCGAGTCCTCGTCTTTCATGTAGCTTGCGGTGATCGGGCTAAAAAAATTGGATAGGTCACAACATCACCATATGCGGGTCCACCCTTTTGATGGTAAAGAATTTGCGAATGGGCGTATGGACCGTTGCCCTGGCAATCCGCAATGTCAAATTAATGTTGTTCGATTGTGGTGTCAAACTGAATTCTGGCTTAATGAAGAAATAAAGCGTATACCAAGATAAACGGACTAAGCTCAATTACATGAAATGTAGTATGTGGGATGTAAAAATCGAAAAGCGGTGGACGTTATGTTTTATTGCAATAATGTAAAGCCATTCAACTTATAAAATCTTAGAAATTTGTGAAATGACAAAGACTCTGAACTTGGCTTTGCCGCTTGCCCGCTTTTGGGGGCAAGTCTTTTCAAATGGGAAATGTCGTAACTTGACCTGTGCAAGGTAGGTTAAAATGGTTGTCAAAATACAGAAGTGTCAGTTGAGCAGACATGAGTGGTGGAAAGATAGAGGGGGATTTGCTTGAATTTAAGGATAAGACGCGCATGGTAAAAGTAGGTTGTGAAAAAGCTGCAAGTGACTTGGCTCGCTAAATAATACGTTTTTTGATAAATCCGAGGACGAGTGTAAAGACACGTAGTCGCAGCGAGCACTGGGATGGGGGCTGGTGTTAACACATTGTTTCGTGCTGATTTTAAATGAACATGCGAAGGAGAGTGGTAGTTTCAGTTCAACTTCACAAGCATCATTGGTCTGTCGGATTTCAAAATAATGTATTTGGTAAAATCCGGGAAATTATCGGAAGTCTTTTCTAACAAATCATAATTTCTTCTGGCAGTTGTTCATGGTGCAGTGTATTTCTGAAACTCTCTATACACCACACCGATCCTCCAAACGAAGATAAGTTATAACGATCTCAATGCGTTTTTTTACCAACTGCTGTCAGCTTTGCGATTGAAAATGGCCTATCAAACTCGACCGTTCCTTGCCCACTGGCAATACAAATTGTGTCCTTTTCCCCTTATAAATTTTCCCACGTCAAACAACTTACTCTTTTTCATGGCAACAATGTATTGCTTCAGAATAGAAACAGTTTTTTTTCTATAATGAAAGAAAGACATTCACATGAAGTTACAACACTGCTCGAGGAAAGCAATAATACGTCATTTTCCTTCTCGTTATTAACGTTCTACGGAATTCTTTTCAAAATGTAAAGGAATGCGAAATTTCTAGTTTCTTGAAAGCTTGTTAATATGACCACCCTGTAGTCCGGAAGCAAACAGGTTCATTCCAAAAAAAGCCCGGGAATACGAGGCTGCATTTTCATTGAATGAGCTGTAATCCCACACAATTCGTAATTGAAGAAGTTGAGTGATTTTTGAACTATATGAGGTGTTCTTTAATAAAGATAATTCTGTATATATAAAGCATCTTCAATATCATCATCAGATTCTTCGTAACGATAGAACGTTTTCCTTTATTTATATTCCACTGCGTATGGTCTAAAAACAACTCTACTAAGCCTCGAAGTCACTTAATTATATTCATATACATATGCAGATATAATTATATTTATACACTATGTACATCATATATATCACATAGCAACAATGATATCCCCATATATGTATGAGTATATATATATATCAGTATATAGTATCCACCTGTATCACCTTTTCGGACCTGTCGTCCCGTTAAGATCGTCTGAGTGGACTCGAGCGCGGTACCAGCAACTCTTTACCATTTTTCCCCTAATCGCGTGCAAGAGTAGCCCAGTCTGGCTCCTCCACTGCTCTAGGACATTCGCTGAAGCATGCATATCTTTCTTTCCAGTCGCTGGATTCAGTGAAGAAATCGAGACCAACGGGGTCAGTGGTCTTCCTTAGGAGCGCTTTATGGGGACTTCCCGAGGAAAGCCAGTCCGGGAACGGCTCTCGATCCATGCGCGGGTTGTCGTTGATTGAGCGCATCTACGTGTCCGGCCCGACTTATTTTCGATATCCTGGCGTGTAGAACGGCGTCTCTGATTTTCGATCGTTGACGTACGGTCGGAAGTTCGGATCCTTTGTCTCATTTGCCGAAATACGACGATACTCCTAGCTATCGACCTTCGACTAGACGCTGTCTCGCATAAGACGGCAAGTGATCATAATATAAGTATTCTAATAATATATATCAATATATCGTATCATATATATATTATATATTGTAATATATATAATATATTATATATATCCCTATATACGAGCGCATGTGGCGCCGTCAGTTCGAGGTGCTCTGCGTCTGGACACAAGGTCCAATGGTGTTTCGATCATCGCGCTCCTGGCTCCCAAGCCATCCCATCCCGCCGTGGTCGGTACATTGGTACCAACGGTCTCAGACTTGTTCTGGGGTGGATAGCAGCATCTGTGTGAGGCGGATGAGCGGGGCGCCAACCTGCGAGTTCATTTGTAAAGGCCAGATATTGCACATATCCATTTTCACCTCATAAACGATTTTAAAAATTAGAAGTCGAATGCATGGCGCAATCCCTCAGGAGAGTTGATCAACGCCTTAGAGCTTTTCTTTTATCCTTATGATATATATAATATAAGAGTATGCAGGGTGCGCGGAAAACGGTCTGATCTTGTAATTTTGTTAGTTCTTAGCACTGGATATGACCGTTTTCATAACTGTGATATTTCATCGAATTTCTTTGACATTTGGCCTGGCACACTGCTCTACAGTTATTTGTCTCATTCTTTCCAGTAATGCCAATTATAGTTCTTTAAAAATGAAACATACCGCAAGTAGACTGAGTTGCAAAAGATAGGGATGAAAGGGCGTCACTGTTGAAAAAATTGTGACAGGAACGAGGTTCCGAGCGAATACACTACAGCTAACCCTCGTCCAGTAATACCAACACACAACGGCCAAAACGAGTCGTCCCACAAACAGAGGTGTCCAGTGAGTTAAGGCGATGAGAAAACACTCGTCCCATCTAAGTGACCCGGGGGGGGGGGACCACGTCCGCAACACCGCAAAACGAGGCCGTCCAATACTGAGGTATCACGATCGTGAGGCATAGAAAATGTGGCCTCGATACAGTATCTCAAACCGCAATGGCAAAATACAAGGCATGCAACACAAAGAGCTATCCGTGAGTGAGGCACACAGAAACTTCTACTCGTCCAGTAATCACCAACTACAACCGGCACAAAGCGAGTCATCGAAAGACGCGTAACCAAGCGAGGCACAAGAGATACCTCGTCTAGTCTACCAGAGCCACAACGGCGAAAACGGGGCATCCAAACGAAGGTGTCCAATGCGGATGGCACATAAGGAATTGGCCTCGTTTCGTGTGTACCAACCGCAATGACAAGACACAAGAGGGCACCAAAACGAGATACATCCGAGTAGAGGTCACAAGAACACTACCTCGCCCCGTATACCAACCAACAACGACAAAACCAAGTCATACAAACGATGTATCCGGGTGAGGCTAGAGAGACTACCTCGTCCAGTGTAGCCAAACTGTAATCGCAAAACGAGTCTCCAAACGGGGGTCTCCGAGCGAAGGCACAGAAAACTTAACATCGCGCAGTATACGACCTACACATGCATAGGACCACGGCAAGATACGAGGCACTATAAACGAGGTATCCTGATGACAAATTTAATGAAATAAATCAAGTGCAGTATACCACCCCTAACGGCAAAACGATGTTCCTAAACAGAGTTATCCGATGGAATCATACGAAACTATCTCGCACATATATCACCGCAACGCCAAAACAAGGCATCTAAACAGGGCATTCGCTTGAGGGCACAAGAACTACCTTCGTCCAGTTTACCAACCACCAAGGCAAAGCATGGCGTCCAAAGACGAGATACTCCGAGAGGGGCACAAGAAACTACCACGTCCAGTATACCATCCTACAACGGCCAAAGGTGATTGCATCCAAACGAGCTATCCAAGCGAAGCATAAAAATAACCTCGTCCAGTATACCACGCACAATAGACTAAATTGAAAGCATCTAAACGACCGTAACCATACGAGGAGCAAAGAAACCTAAGTCGGGTCCCTATAACCACCCAATAGACACTTATCTATAGATTTTTGCTTTGCTGGCCACACAGAAGTGCGTGCTGGATCTTTCTCCATAGATCGTCTTTCTTAGACCCTAAAAGACTAGTCGTTTATGTGTATGTTGACTAGTCCTCTAACATCGACAATTGATTTTGTCCTCCCTTCTGACAACAGTGGTAAAATCAGGGATTCGACTCACAAGCCTTGTCTATATCGAATGAATCAGCGGATATAGGCCAGTGAAATCGTAATCCGTGTTTTATATCTAAATTGCGATGCATTTGACGTCACTATATACAGCTGTGGTTGTCTCTTATTTGACACTAATGCGAATGGGTGATATACGATTCACGAGGTTGTTTACCAGATACCTTCGATTGCTCTATCTCGTTATTATTGATAGCACCGTCCATAACAAATTTCGATGACACTGTCAGGGATGGTCTGACTTGTTCCTCGAAATATCGGGCTCCTAAAGTGTTTTTGGGTAGGCGACGTATGGTCCATTTTCACAAAGTGATGTGACATAGACAATAGCGCTAAGTCCTGATAATTACATGTGCAGAATTCCACTGGGCGTCTTAAGGGATCTACACTGAAGCTACCAGTTCCACAATCTCCTGTCGCCCTTGAATTGTACACAGCAGTTCGAGCACTTATCGACTACATATCGTTTGTACCAAGCGATATCAACATAGTTCACTCGCTGCGAGTGGTCTCTCTCTCCGTTTGCAAGCAGGCTTATGTGGCAATGGAACTATTGGAGTTCTTGTCTCAGCTGTTGCGAAAAGTTTTGCCCTCGTATTTACCTGTTATGTTTCAGGTTATTTTATGTTGACCTGAAAGGTGATTTACTTCTGGTTTTTGTTTTGTGAACCAAATGCAACTCTTAGTTCATAAGCCATTGTTTTTTGTTCAGCGATCGTTATAGGCTCTGAATATATTGCTTTTTTTCTAGATTACTCAGCTTCTGATCACGAAAGAATCGCTGTGATTCATCATTCTCAAATAAATGTTTTCGTTTGGCCCGAAAAGTTTGAAAGGTAATAAAAATTCTGATTGTTTCGATCTTCACCAACTAATAATTCTTCATAGGTCTTTCTACAAATGATTTCCTTTATGAAATGTAAGCAAGTGATTATGTTGTTTTGACAGTATTGCTTTCGAGTGTGGGCGGTGGTGATTCTAAGAGCGTAAAAACCATCTTCCTTTAGTCTTATCTCGTCGGAGTTTCTAATAACACAGTTTACTTATTCGCTGCATCTCACTGGAAAAATATACACTGTGAAAAGCATTGTCTGATTGTATTCTCCTCACTTTCTGTCCTCAGCTTAGTTACTGGTATTATTTTTAAAAGGAATATTCATCTGACCTGATAGCTCAGAATCATTCTTATATATGGAAATTTTTTACGACGGCGGCATTTCTTGTAATCATAATTCACTTTGGCGGAGATCCGTTTGATATTGCATGGTTTGTATACTTTAAATTGCGGACTTTGGGCATTGACCTATTGATCCACAAAGGACCACATATAGGCACATAGCCGTTGGCGTCGATTTAGCGAAAAGGAAATGTTACCGGTATTCTCTGTTTTTGATGAAGAGGTAAGGTAACTAACACTTGTAGGATACTATGCAGGCCATGGTTAATGGTAAAAGGGCAAGTTTTACTTCCGTTTAATGGCACTGATATGGCCCATCTTTTTTGCGCAGTTCGAAAGGTGAACGTTTTGTAAACGTCTGAGCATCTTTTCAAAAGATCAGCTGGTTCAAATGTTGAGAATATACAGTTCTGATCACGCTTGAGTTTGAGGCTTATTTTGCAGCCTTACACATCTACGACTTAACTATCACGAATTTAAGAATCGTTCTTAATTCGAAGGCAGTCGCATTTGTAGTCGGTTTCGCTCGATCAGGATTGCATTCTAGCTATTCATTTGATAAATTTAACTTTCCAAAGATGTAAGTGCTTGTGTTCGGTGATTACTTTTCATAACGTTTTCTGAAGGTTTTCCATGCCTTTTATTGTTCTTAGCCGTTTTCCTTTGATGTAGAAGGTTTGTTTATCTTATTTTAGAAAATTGCTTCGGAAGCCAAGAGATAATTTCACTATACCATCACAGCTATGAGCAAGATTTGTTCAGAGTGCGCTGCCATTTGAGCAGTTCTCCATGATGTCTGTGATCCCAGCTCTCTAATTCAAAGCAGGTAGTTCCTTATATTTTCATATGGGATGAGGTCGTTCCACGCTGTCATTGCTCACTATTACGGATATTGAGCTGTTGTAGTAGGAAATAGGCTGCAAGTGATTCTTTATACAGAATGGTTACAATGTGAGATCTTGTGGCAAGCAAATCGCAGTCGCATATGATATGAACATCATTGGTGCTTATATCATTATTGTTGCTATTTGTTTTGCTTACTCCACTTACGAAACAGTGTTTGTGTTCACTTGCTGAATCGTGCCTCTTTTTTTCTGTTTTCCTTATGAAGGGCAGCTATGATAGCGATTGACGAGACAAGAAGCGAGAGGATGACGTGGGTCAAGAATTCCTAGATTTCCTTCTGTGAACTCAGATTTTGTAATTTAACCAACTTTCAACTAGTTTTACTGCTCTTCGTTGTGGGATTTTACCTTGTCGGATGCTGTTGTGATCTTCCTCATATATACTGTGTTAGTAGCGACCATCACTTTGCGTTTTGCAATATTTCAGTTGTTTATCTGTGTGATGTATTTTTCTGGCTATAGTTTGAGAATAAAGTTGGTTTTTTTCTTCTAACATGGACAAAGTTTCCATATGGAAAAATGACGTGCATAACATACTAGTAGCAATCTCGAGATACTCATGTTTTGCTACCTGAGTCCTATACCGTGTGCTATTTGGGGGGGGGGGGGGGGGGGGGGATGTTACAACTACCATCGATGCTAGCGTGATGTGTGCAAACTTTGGGTTCCCGGTGGGACTTGAAAACCTGCATTTCACACCAGATGTCGGGGGAACGCGTGCTTTGTCCTTTGCATGCATCGACGTGTTTGACGTTCCTCATGCTGGGGTGTGGGGGTGCTAATCCCACTTACGGCACTCTATATGTCATTCAAGGACTCTCAATAGTGTTTGGCCGTCACATATCTAGGCTATCTACAAGAAGTTTTATTTTGGGGGAAAAAACAATAATAAAAGAAAAATAACCCCCCCCGCAGCAGCACTGTAAGCAGAATCAGGAATATAGTACCCAAACATTCGGAGCCCAGTGTGTGGCAAGTGTATTATGCGGGCTCTAACGGTCCCCTGATTTGTAGAAATGGCGATTGTTGAGAAATCTCAGCTGAACTCATAGTTGTCTTTGCAGATCTGTTGCATATGCATCTATGTATAAGATTGTATAACCTCGTTGTATCAGTATTATATATCATAGCAGTATTATATACTATAGACTTATTGTATCATATCGCACATGCACATAATGTATAAGTCATTACTGCCTTTTATACGTACTACGTGCACTTATAGAATATGTGATGCAATGTAATAAACATCTATAGGCCGTGTATATACATATACACGTACGTACGCACTATATGATGCGCATACTGTGAATCTATGTATGTATATTCACGTATGATATAGGCATCCTTATTATAATATTTGTCCTGTTGAGTGATGTCCAAAACTTCTTTACGCAAGCGCTGACTCCGAACACACACATCACCATGATCCGACGGCGCGGTGTCTCTAACCCTTTGCACTAATTGACTCCTGTTACGCTTAAAATTGCATCCGCTCCTGTCAGCAGCCAACCGCTAACGCGGTTTACCATCTATAATCAAGTACACCGCAATAGAATCAGTGCCTGGCAGTTTGGATGTATAAGTGTTTTAAAGGACAAGAATTCTTTATTTAACATCCTTTATAGCAGTGAGTTGGTCTCTGTTTCAGACCGCCGTACTGGGGGCAACTCTCTTCGTGACACAATACACCGGTTATGCTGGTGCAAGTTTCAGCGTCTGGTAGCCTCGAACACCGCTTTTAACCTTACTCCGCTAGCCGCGCTCCTCAAACCCGTATGCACTACCGATGCCGCTTTTCCCCATTAAGCATTGCTTCGGCGGGGACTACTAAGTTACTTATAATATAGGAAAGAGTGCTGGCAAAAAACAGGAGTCCATAGTGCCCTGATTAACCACGCTCCTGCCGTTATGGCGTGAAATGTGTGGATGTTTGGAGGCCGCTTCGCTCGTTAAGTGTTGCACATTACTCAATCGTCATTGTGTGTCTCAAAATCCAAGTTGCAAGCAAACTAGATATTTTAACATCATCCTAGTATACGCGCTATCAAAATAGGTTAAATAAACAGAACTACCATCCTTTACATCTTACTATGTCGCAAAATTTAATAAAAAGCGTAACTGGGCTCATTGTCAATATCGACTAATCTGGTCAAACTTGTTCATAGGCTAGATTCGCCGACGACATTGCTGCGTCATAGGCTTAGAAAGAGTCGTGGTGCACAACACAGATTCGTCGCCGTGGCAAGAGCAAAGAGTTTATAGCACTGGGCACGGTCCCACACCAGCACTGGGTGAATGCGCGCTAGAGTCCCCGTTCTTGAGGTTAACGTTTTGCACATCACTTAAACATAATTCGGTGCTAATTATAACATACTTACCGTACCGCTGATGAGAAAGCGGTGAAAGTAGTAGAAAGAATTCCGCTTCTTCATTTTTTTTTCTGCGATCCCCTTCCAAAGTACGTTGACTTTCCACTGTTCTTTTATTAACCGTTCAGAAGTATAAATCTCTGCCACTGAGTTTCGCGATCGCTTTCTGAAAATACCGCTTATAGCGCTGTATTACTCAAATTGAAATTGTATACCGGCCGCGCGCATTTTCCAGTGCATCGCTCGAAGCACGGAAGGCATATGAACGTATAGGGGAGATTATGTAATCATCAGAGTCATACATTTTCTCTGGAGTTTCTTCAACAAGCAGAAAAGAACTCCAAGTTGAACAGCACAAAAATGTGCATTCCACACGGCACAGTGGTCTGCGGCCAACGTCATACAATTCGATTGCCTGCATGACAATCCACGCAGGGCCAGCTTCGCTTCCTCAGCACACACAATCCAACCAACAACGAACGCGCCGCTTTTCGCGTCAAAAATCGGTTTATTTTTCCTCCTATAACTGGAGTGGAGTATCGGCTGTATTCCAGATAAAAATAGCAAACCATTGAATTGTGGAAACTTACCGCTATCGAAAGCTTCTGATTAGCTCTAAGGGGAGAGCACTGCCCTGCAGAAATGTGCATGATGTTGAAACACGACATGTTCTTTCTTTCAGCTACAGCGTTATTACAGATTTTCAAACATACGGTCAGTGTACAGTAACTAGAGATTTGAGCTTTCGAATCTTACAATAAAGTTATTTTCCACGCGAAACGGACGTTTTCTTCAATTGGCCCTATTTGAACAGAAAAAAAAAAAACTAAAAATACGGCCCCTTTTACAAAATTACTTTGAGTTCGATCACTACTCCAACAAAGGCGACCTGATCCTCCTAAAGGATATCATCGTGTTTCTCGAAAAGAGAAGTTTGGACGCGGTATGCACTGGCGTGGATTCAATATGAGAATTATGATGCACCCGTTGCCCTGAACGTTGAAACAGTTGATAGATAGTGCTATGACGGCTGGCTGAACAGATGACAAAGATGCGCGATTGATACAGCATCTACCTGGATCATTGCTACTCACTGAGGGTTTAGGCATGGTAAAAAAGGCAAAATCGCACGTCGATAACAAACATAAAAATGCTTCAAGTCCACCCAGCTACGTTTTACAGTGACCACGGAATACGTCCAAACACATCATACCAGAAAAGGATATACCGGTATTACATAGAAGGTAAGTAATAAACAGTGCAATACGACATTGCTAGATTGTACTCAATCCGCCGTACAACATGGCCCAGTGCAAGTTTTCACAACTTAGACGACAATTAGATGGCTGATTTTACAAGGGCAAGCAAGGTGGTGTCTTTTGGCAATTTCCACGGTGCTGGACGCCACCATCGGATTCTAATTTTCGAGAGTCATAGAACGTTGTGTGAGGCGTGTTGGAGACAACGCAAGAACGTATTTGGCACTTTTCGCGTTCCCATCAAAGTGATCATAATGATCGATTTATATATATGCGTAAATTCATGGCGAGGATAAAAATCATTATCAAAAGCTATTATTGTAGCGAAGTCCCGCGTGTGTCTTCTAACTCGGGTGTGTTGTTCTGGCGTAAGTGCAGAAACAAAATGCTTTATATACAATACATACAACAAAGATTGCACTGGCAATGAGACTGTGCCAAAATTGTGGACTGAAATTGCGCGATACTCCCTGTCGCTTCACTCAACAGGCAGCCCGTAAATTGGGCCAAAGGAGCCCACCTTGCTTGCATGAGTAAAATCTAATTTATCGTTTATCTCCCTGGCTATGCCTTGCGCAGAAAAAGGTCTTATTTGTCTACATAAGACGAGCAGTAGTGCGCAGGAAATCTAGCAAGTCATTAGCGGGGTCGTGAATGAAATCTAAATCCTATAAAAAAAGAGGAACTGTGTGTCGCGGCAATAGAAAATATGCGCACATAGTGTAAGACATAATCTTATTCTTAGTATTTTTTGCGTTTATTATGATGTTATAAATATAATACCCAGTGTTATAGAATGATGTGTAAACTTTAGCGTAGGAGGGACTGGAACCGCGCATACTACTCTTTCCGGGAATGTGTACTCTATCCGTTACACTCAATGACGTACCATTTTTGCAACATTGCTCTTTCTACTAATGTATTCGGAATTTCTATTACTTTCACTGCATATTTCGCTAGTTTATGATCAATTATTATTCCTAAGGAGCACTGAGTGGTGACAAAAACACGACCTCGTGTGCGGGAACTCGAACACCATACGTTTTAACCCATCGGGGTGCTACGCGTGGTTCTAGCAGAGATTGATTCCCAATATAGCCTGTGAGGTCGTTGTTGTTTGCTCAACTACACACTAGTGCTCTTTCTACTCACATTTAATACATAATTACAATAGTTATGAGCGATATAGCTATAATTTTACGATAGCTTTAGCGATAATTATTGTACATGTCGAAAGAAATTTCAGTATGTTTGCGGTCCCTCAACGAACGTTTGGAATCCGGATAATTATTGATTGGTTCTTACAAGTGTGCACCTATCTGGCTGAAACCACCAGAGTTTGAACGGATATGTTTTCAGAGTATCAGCAGTTTCATCTTTATTGTGGCGCTACCCAAGTTTACCAGATTGTCAAGGTGAAAGGCCTCGACTGTGAGAGTCTCTCCAACCTCGCCTTGCTTCTAAGCTTTGACAGACTGAAAAAGCGAAAGCGTGTCCTGAGCAATACGTTGGGGTTATTTGGGAGAGCGTCCCGTGCCTCACTGGACCATAGTGCAAGTCCGAGACCACCTGCGAGACTAAAGGCACGCGAGTTTCTGACCGTGTTACTGTCAATATTTTTCGTGTATCGATTATTGTTCCTGAGTGCTGATTGAAATACCTCGACAGTAACAACGGTCAGAAAATCGCGTGCTTAGTCTGCAGGTGGTCAGACTTGCACATGTCAGTGGGCGGTAGGCTTCCCAAATAACTCTAACGTATTGTAGGACACGCTTCGCTTTCAGTCTGTCAAAGTTAGAATAAGACGAGTTAGAGGACTCTCAGTGGAGACTTTCACTTAGAAATCGGAACTTGGTAGCCCAATAAGATGAAACTGCGATACTGAACATTCCGTCAACTCTGGTGTCCTCCATAGTACACATTGTAGAACAAAAATACCGTTCCAAACGTTCGTTTGAGGACCGCAAACATACTGAAATTTCTTCGACATGTACAATATTATCGACATAACTATGTAAAATTATAGCTATATCGCTATAACTATTGTAATTATGTATAATTGTGAGTAGAAAGAGCACTGAGTAGTGAGCAAAAACACGACCTCAGGCGGGAATCATCTCTGCTAGAACACGCGTCCCCGGATTGGGTAAAACGTGGGTTCGATTCCCGAACGATTTCGTGTTTTTGCTCACCACTCAGTGCTCTTAGGAATAGATAATTGATCATAATACTGCGAAATATGCAGTGAAATAATAGAAATTCCGAATATTAGTAGAAAGAGCAATGTGCAAAATGGTCGTCATTAGTGTAACGGATAGAGTACACATTCCCGGAAAGAGTAAGTTGCGGGTTCCAGTCCCTCCTGAGGCTAAAGCTTTACACATCGCTCTATAACACTGGAAATATATTTATAACATCATAATAACGCAAACAATCTAAGATAAGATTATGTTACACATGCGCATATTTCTTGCCGGAAAAAGCTCTTTTTTTCTAATTAGTATTCATTCAATACCGTAATGCTTGCTGATTCCTGCGCTATGCTCATTTTTAGAAAAGACCTTTTCTTCGCAATGCAGCAGGGAAAACAAAATAGATTTACTCATGCAAGCAAGGTGGTCTTTGGCCAATTTACGGGCTGCTGAGTGAAGCGACAGGGAGTATCGCGCAATTTTCAGTCAATTTTGGACAAGTCTAATGCTAGTGCAATCTTTATTATATAATAAAGAATTGTTTTTTTACTTTAGAACAACAGCACCCGAAAGAACACGCGACTATGCTACAATAAGCTTTTGAATGATTTTATTTCGCCATGAATACGCATAAATAAATCATCATTATGATCACTTTGATGGAACTCAAAAGTACAATACGTTCTTGGTGATTCTAACAGCCTCCAACGTTCAATGCTCGAAATTCGATCTATGATGGCGCCAGCCCGTGAAATTGCAAAATACCACCTTGCTTGCTTGTAAATCAGCATTAATTGTGTCTAAGTGTGAAAACTGGCCACTGGCCATGTGACGGCGGATTGAGTATAATCTAGCAATCATTTGCATGTTTTACTCCTTCTATATACCGTTATATCTTTCTGTATGATGTTTTTGGACCTATTTCTGGTAACTGTAAAACTAGGTGTGTGCTTGAAGTATTTTTTGTTAGTCAGTGCGATTTTGTCTTTTTATCATGTTAACCTCAGTGAGTAGGAATTACCGGTACTGTGTCAATCGCCATCTTTCCTCTTTTCAGCCAGCGTCACAGCCAATTATCACTGTTCAGTTCAGGGCAACTAGTGATCATATTCTATATTGAATCCAGCAATGCATACCGCCAAACTTCTCTTTCAGAAAAATATGATATACTTCTAGGAGGATCATGTCGCTTTGTTGAAGTAGTTGATCGAACTCAAGTGATTTTGAAAAAGATCATTTTTTGGTTTTTTTTCTGTTAAATAGGGCCGAATGAAAAAACGTCCGTTTCGCTGGAAAATAACTATTCGTAAGATTCAAAAGCTCAAATCTCTGGTTACGAAAAGACTTTTAATAACACTGTAGCTGAAAGAAAACATTCGTGTTTCACACATGCACATTTCTCGCAGGGCAGTGCTCTCCCCTTAGACTATCAGTAAACTATCGATAGCGTAAGTTTCCACGATTCCAATGTTTTGCTTATTTTCACTGAAAACCGCCTCACTCTAGTATAGGAGGAAAATAATACCGATTTTTACAAACGCGGCGCGTTTGTTTGTCGGCTGGTGTGTGTTGAGGAAGCGAGGCTGGCCGTGCGTAGATTTCATGCGGCGATCGATTGGTGACGTTGGCGCGACATGCGTGTGGAATGCAATTTTTGTCTTCAACTTGGAGTTTTTCTGCTTTGAAGAAGACTCCAGAGAAAAATGTATGACTCTGATATTACATAATTTCCCCTATACGTTCATATGCCTTACGTGCTTCGAGCGAAGCTCCTGGAAAATGCGTGCGGCCGGTATAAAACAATTTTATTTTGAATAATACAGCGCTATAAGGGTATTTTCAGAAAGCGATCGCGAAACTCAGTGGCTAGAGATTTATACTTTCGAACGGTTAATAAAAGAACAGTGGAAAGTCAACGTCGTTTGGAAGGGGTCGCAGAAAAAAAATGAAGAGGAATTCTTTCTACTTCACCGCTTTCATAGCGGTGGTAATATGTTATAATTACACCGATTTATGTTAAGTGATGTGCAAAACGTTAACCTCAGACGGGACTCAAGCGCGCATTCACCCTTGCTGGGTGACCAGTGCTCTAACTCTTTGCTCTGCCGACGACTGTTTTGTCACGACTCTTTCTAAGCTATGACGCATCAATCCGTCGGGATCTAGCCATGAACAGTTTGACCAGGTAGTCGATATTGACAATGAGCCCAGTTACGCTTATAAATTTTGGATATATGTAAGATTTAAGGATGGAGTTCTTTTTATTTAACCATTTTATAGCCGTAGGATGATGTTACAAATATCCGTTGTGCAACTGGTTGAGCACAATGACGTTGAGTAATGTGCAAACTTAACGAGAAGCGAGCCTCCAACCCACATTTCACCCTAACGGCCGGAGCGTGTTTAATCAGGTGCACTATGGACTCCTGTTTTTGCAACACTCTTTCTAATTATAAGTATACTTAGTATCTCCGCCGAAGCAATGATGGGAAAAGCGGCATCGGTAGTGCAACGGGTTAGAGCGCGGCCAGCGCATAAGTTGAAATGCGGGTTCGAAGTCCGACCTGACGTCGAAGTTTGCACATCATTAAACGTCATTGTGCTCAGAAGAGTTGCAGTACGGAGGTCTGTAACATCATACTACCGCTATAAAGCAGTTAAATAAAAGAATTCTTGTCTTTAACATATACATCCAATATCTGCCAGATCACTGATTTCAGTGTCGGTATTGACTACCAGGTTGAAGCGTTAACGGTTGGCTGCTGACAGACTGATGCATTTTAAGCGTAACAGGAGTCGATAGTGCAAAGGGTTAAAACACGCGCCGTCGGATACGGTGAAGTGTGGGTTCGAGTCACGCTTGGCGTAAAAGTTTTGGACATCACTCAAAGACACGTATATATATAGTGTATATATACTATACGTATATACATACATAGATGCACATGTATGCGCATATATGTGCGTACGTACGTGTATATGTATAGACGTATAGATGTTTATGCTTGCATACATATCTATAAGTGCACGAATACGTATATACATGTGTGTATATGCATACTTTTATGTGCATGTGCATATGAAAACAAGTATATATATATATATATATATATAATATATACATATATACGTAGATGCACATGCAAGAGGATGTGCAAAACATTTGAGTTAGCTGGATTTGAATTCGCATTTTACCCAATCAGGAAGCTTTGGCCTATCCCTTCCACCACTGGCTAATGTTTTGGTACTCTTTCTGCGCTACAGTGTTGCTGGGGTTCATTGTAGATAGCAGCTATGTGAGCCAAACTATTGAGAGTCGCTTGCTGACATATAGATGCGTGGTGGCTTAGAAAAAGTGGCGTCAAAACACGTCGATGCTGCAAAGGATAAAGCGCGCGTCCCCACATTGGGTTAGATGCCGGTTCAAGTCCCACGTGACCCCAAAGTTTCACACATCACGCTACATCGATGTGTATGTTTGTAACATCCCACCCCTAAAAGCGGTACTGACTAGGTAGCAAACAGAGTCTCGAGATTGCTACTAGTATGTATGCACGTCATTTTTCATATGGAAAACTTTGTCCATGTTAGAAGAAAAAACCAACTTTATTCAAACTATAGCCAGAAAATACATCACACAGATAAACATTGAAATATTGCAAAACGCAAAGTGATGTCGCTACTAACACAGTATATATGAGGAAGATCACAACAGCATCCGACAAGGTAAAATCCACAACGAAGAGCAGTAAAACTAGTTGAAAGTTGGTAAATTACAAATCTGAGTTCACATAAGGAAATCTAGGAATTCTTGAGCCCACGTCTCTCTCTTCTTTCTCGTCATCGCTATCATAGCTGCCTTCATAAGGAAAACAGAAAAAAGAGCACGATTCAGCAAGTGAACACAAACACTGTTTCGTAAGTGGAAGTAAGCAAAACAAATAGCAAAATAATGATATAATCACCAATGATGTTCATATCATCACTGCGATTTGCTGCCACAAGACTCACATTGTAACCATTCTGTATAAAGAATCACTTGCAGCCTATTTCCTACTACAACAGCTCAATATCCGTAATAGTGAGCAATGACAGCGTGGAACGACTCATCCCATATGAAAATATAGGAACTACCTGCTTTGAATTAGAGAGCTGGGATCACAGACATCATGGAGAACTGCTCAAATGGCAGCGCACCTGAACAAATCTTGTCATAGCTGTGATGGTATAGTGAATTATCTCTTGGCTTCCGAAGCAATTTTCTAAAATAAGATAAACAAACCTTCTACATCGAAGAAAACGGCAAGAACAATAAAAGGCATGGAAAACCTTCAGAAACGTTATGAAAAAGTAATCACCGAACACAAGCACTTACATCTTTGGAAGTTAAATTTATCAAATGAATAGCTAGAATGCAATCCTGATCGAGCGAAACGACTACAAGTGCGACTGCTTCGAATTAAGAACGATTCTTAAATTCGTGATAGTTAAGTCGTAGATGTGTAAGGCTGCAAAATAAGCCTCAAACTCAGCGTGATCAGAACTGTATATTCTCAACATTTGAACCAGCTGATCTTTTGAAAAGATGCTCAGACGTTCACAAACGTTCACCTTTCGAACGCGAAAAAGATGGGCCATATCAGTACCATTAAACGAAGTAAACTTGCCCTTTTACCATTAACCATGGCTGCACATAGTATCCTACAAGTGTCAGTTACCTTACCTCTTCATCAAAAGCAGAGAATACGGTAATTTTTTTCGCTAAATCTGCGCCAACGGCTATGTGCCTATATGTGTCCTTTTGTGGATCATAGGTCAATGCCGAAAGTCCGCAATTTAGAATATACAAACCATGCAATATCAAACGGATCTCCGCAAGAATTCTGATTTACAAGAAATGCCTACGTCAAAAATTTCACTATTATAGAATGATCTGAGCTATCAGATCAGCGATGAATAATCCTTTAAAATAATCAAGCCTACAGCTGAGGAGAGAAAGTGAGAAATACAATCAGACAATGCTTTTCAAGTGTATATTTATCCAATGTTGATGCAGCGAATAAGTAAACTGTGTTATTAAAAACCCGCGAAAAGCTAAAGAGAGAGGTTTTACGTCTTAGAATCACCACACGGCCACTCGAAAGCAATGTCAGAACAACACAATTCTCTTGCTTACATTTCATAAAGAAAATGAATTGTAGAGAGGCTATGAAGAATTATTAGCTTGGTGAAGATCGAAAAATTAGAATTTTCATTACCATCCAAACTTCTCGGGCCAAACGAAAACATTTTTTGAAATGATAGATCAGTGATCCTCTCTTGATCAGAAGCTGAGTAATCCAGAAAAAAACAGTATATCCAGAACCTATAACGAGGGCTAAGCAAAAACTAATCTCTATGAAACTGAATTGCATTGGTTCACAAAACAAAAACAGAAGTAAAGTCACTTTTCAGGTCAACATGAAATAAAGCGAAACATGACAGGTAAAACAAGCAAACTTTCGCAAAGCTGAGACAAACTCAATTGTTCCATTGCCATAAGCCACTGCACAGGAACACTCGCATCGATGAACATTTGATGCCTGTAAAACGATATATCGATAAGTCTAACTGCAATTTCAAAGGCGAGGAATTTGAAGGTGCTTCAGTGTAGATCCCTTAAAACGCCAGTTGAATTCTCACTATAATTATCGGACTAGCGTGATTGTCATATCACTTTTGAAATTGACCAAGTCTCTACCAAAACACTTTAGGAGCCCTATTTTCGAGAACAGCAGAACATCCCGACAGTTCACGAAATTGTATGGAAGAGCATCAAATAACGAGATAGAGCAATGAAGTATATGGTAAACAACGTGTCGTATATCACCATTCGCATTAGTGTCAACTAAGAAGCACCACATGCGCCACTGACGTCAATTCCATCGGCATATTTAACAAAAACACTGATTACGATTTCACTGTGCCTTATTCGCTGATTCATTCGATATCGCAGGCGTGAATCCTGATTTCCCCTCAGAGGGAGGAAAAAAATTGTCGAAGAGGACTAGTCAACTACAAAAACGACTAGTCTTTAGGGTCTAAGAAAGAGTCTATAGGAAAGATCTACGCTCTTTTGTGGGCCAGCAAAGCAAAATTCTTATAGAAATGCCTACTTGTGGTTGGTATATAGGACGACTTAGTTTCTTGCTCCTCGCTAGGTTACGTCGTTTAGATGCTTCAATTTACCATTGTGGTTGGTATACTGGACGAGGTCTATTTTTATGCTTCGCTTGGATAGCTCGTTTGGATGCATCACTTTGCCGTTGTGGATGGTATACTGGACGTGGTAGTTTCTTGTGCCCCTCTCGGATATCTCGCTTGGACGCCTTGCTTTGCCTTGGTGGTTGGTAAACTGGGACGAGGTAGTTTCTTGTGCCTCAAGCGAATGCCCTGTTTAGATGCCTTGTTTTGGCGTTGCGGTTGATATACTGGGCGAGATAGTTTCTTATGATTCACTCGGATACCTCGTTAGGACACATCGTTTTGCCGTAGCGGTTGGTATACTGCACGAGGTTATTTCCTATAATTTGCTCGGATACCTCGTTTAGGTGCCTCGTTTTGCCGTTGTGGTCGGTATACTGGGCGAGGTAGTTTCTTGTGCCTTCCTCGGAGACCCCGTTTGGATGACTCGTTTTGCGATTACGTTTGGTACACTGGACGAGGTAGTCTCTTATGCCTCACCCGGATACCTCGTTTGTATGACTTGTTTTGTCGTTGTGGTTGGTATACGGGGCGAGGTAGTTTCTTGTGCCTCACTCGGATATCTCGTTTGGGTGCCTTGTTTTGTCACTGCGGTTGGTACACTGAACGAGGCCATTTCTTATGTCTCCTCGGACACCTCGTTTGGATGCCCCGTTTTGCCGTTGTGGTCGGTATACTAGACGAGGTTATCTCTTGTGCCTCGCTTGGTTACCTCGTTTCGATGACTCGTTTTGCGGTTGTAGTTGGTATACTGGACGAGATAGTTTCTTGTGCCTCACTCGGATACCTTGTTTGCATGCCTTGTTTTGCCATTGCGGTTGGATACTGTACGAGGCCATTTCTATGCCTCGCTCGGATACCTCGTTTGGACGACTCGTTTTGCGGTGTGGTCGGTATACTGGACGAGGTGTTTCTCATGCCTAACTCGGACACCTCGTTTGGACGACTCGTTTTGCCGTTGTGGTTGGTATACTGGACGAGGGCTTAGCTTAGGCCTCGCTCGGATACCTCGTTGTTGTACAATTTTCAACAGTGTCGCCCTTTTCATCCCTATCTTTTGCAACTCAGCTATTGCGGTATGTTCATTTTTACGACCTATAATTTGAGCATACTGGAAATGGACAAATAACTAGAGCAGGTTCCCGGCCAAAATTGTCAAGAAATTCGATGAAATTATCACAGTTATGAAAACGTCATATCAGTGCTAGAACTAACAAAATACAAGTTATCAGACCTTTCCGCGCACCCTGCATACATTATATATATATATATAAAGGATAAAAGGATAAAGCTCTTGGCGTTGATCAATCCCTGAGGGATGCGCCATGCATTCGACTTCAATTTTTAACATCGTTTGAGGTGAATGAATGCATATCTGGCCTTTACAATGACTCGCGGTGGCCTCCCGCTGAACCGCCTCAGTGCTGCTTATCCTCCCAGACAAGTCTGAGACCTGTCTGGTACCAATTTACCGACCCCGGAGGGATGGATGGCTTGGTGAGCCATGAGCGCGAGATCGAACCATTGACCTCGTGTGCGACGCAGAGCACCTCTAACTACTGCGCCACATGCGCTCTATATATATATATATATATATATATATATATATATATATATATATATATATATATATATATATATATATATATATATGATCACTTGCCGTTATCGAACGCGTAGTCGAAAGGTCGATGCTAGGAGTATCTCGTATTTCGCAAATGAGACAAAGGATCCGAACTTCCGACCTACGTCAACGATCGAAAATCAGAGACGCCGTTCTACACGCCAGGATATCGAAAATAAGGTGGGCCGGACACGTGATGCGCTTCAACGACAACCGATGGACGAGAGCCGTTACCCACTGGATTCCTCAGGACGTCAAGCGCTCTAAAGGAAGACCACTGACCCGTTGGTCCGATTTCTTCACGAAAGTGATGGAAGAAAGATATGATGCTCAGCGAATTCCTAGAGCGTGGAGGACCCACTGGGCTACTCTTGCACGTGATAGGGAAAAATGGAAGAGTTGCTGGTACCCGCTCGAGTCACTCGACGATCAACGGGACGACAGGTGATACAGGTGATACAGGTGATATATATATATATATATATATTATACATATATGTGTATATATGTGCATGTGTATATATGTGTACATATGTGTATAAATATATATATATGCATATGTATATGAATATATTAATACTTCGACTTAGTAGAGTTTTTTTAGTACCATACAGTGGAATTTAATATATAAGGAAACGTTATCGTTACGAAAATCTGAATGATAGTGAAGAGGCTTTTATAGACTTATTCTTTATTTAAAGAACACCCATATAGTTCAAAAATCTCAACTTTTCATTACGAATTGTGTGGGATACAGCTCCATTCAATGAAATTACTCTCGTATTTCCCTGGCTTTTTTTGGAATGAAACCTTTTTCTCCGGACTACAGGTGGTCATTCAAAAGCTTCAAGACTAGAAATTTTAGCATTCCTTACTTTTGAAAAAAATTCCGTAGAACGTAATAACGAGAAGAAAATGACGTATTGCTTTCCTGAGCAGGTTGTTTGAACTTCATTGTGAATTCTCTTTTATTTTAGAAAAAAACTTTTATTGTGAGCAAACATTGTTGCCATGAAAAGATAAGTTGTTTTGGGGAAACTTTATAAGGGGAAAAGGAATTTTTGTATTTCCAGGGCAAGGAACGTCGAGTTGTTTATAGGCCATTTTTCAAATGGAAAGCTGCATAGTTGGTAAAACAACGCATTTTGAGATCGTTATCCTTATTTCTTTTGATGACGTTGTGTGGACATATTTCAGAAATACATTTGCACTGCACAACTTCCAAAGAAATTTATTTTTGCTGCATCAACACAAAAGAAAAGATATTTCGGATACCAAATACATTATTTGAATCGCTAAGATGTAAGCTACTGAATGTTCATTAAAAGCGTTAAGGAAAATTTCTGTCCAGCAAACAGGGCTTCCCAACAATCGTGTACCAGCACAGTTACATTCCGTTCAAAACGAGTTAGAACGGAACGGATCTATTTAGGAAGTGGTTTTCACAACTGGTCCTACTTTTACGATCTTTTCAGCAAATTCTATCCCACTCAGCTCTCAACTGTTCGTGACACATTTTACCTACCTTGACAGGTCAGTTACTACATTTCCCATTCTAAAAGCTTGCCAAAAGCGGAGTTTTTGTCATTTCAAATTTCAGATTTCTCATTTCATGTCATTTTGCCATATACATAAGTCTTTTCGATTACTCCATCATTTCATGATGATAGCGTCGCTTTAGAATCTCAGTGCACCAATCGCATTCCTTGAATTCGATTGCGGCATCGCCATTGCAAATTCTAAGGGTGACCCGGTGCCCCTATCACAGTAATGAAGAGAGACGCTGCCCCGCCGGCGTGCTACGTTTTATAGCACGTCTTTCCCAGAAGGCTAAAATTTATCACTTGTCCGACCCACCTTATCTTCGATAGCCTGGCATGTAAAAGGACGTCTTTCTTTTTCTATCGTTAACGGAAGTCAGAACTTTGCATCCTTTCTCTCATTATTGCTTATTTTAGCATCGACCTTTCTATTATGCATTTAATAAGCTAAGAGTTTGTTTAGACTGTATCGGCAATTTTTAGCAGGCTTGGTGCCACTTGTTGCAAATGTTGCAAAATCCCATCCACGTGCCATTCCCACATCTTAAGCGAGCAAAAGTGCGTGCCGAGTATAAAATTCAATCTTGTTTCCACTGCTACAGCGCACCAAATAAGCGCTTCCAGAGTGCAGCATAGAGCTGAAATGGCCGAAATTCAAGTCATCAGATGACTACTAAAACTATGGAAAAAGTGCAGAAAATCCTGCGCCCAAAGCGCTGATAAATGGATTACGATAACGGAACTGTAGCTTTGACATCGGCAGATTGTTGAGGGTTTTTGTCGAGTTTATAAGTCAACATCAACAATTATGATACTGCTGTTGAGCATCTAAAGATCGCATAGAACTCATATAATGCAAGACTTTTCTTGCATTTTTAGTTAGTTTTTTGGCACTTATACGTCAGACGGCGACAAATGAAAAACCGATCTCATTCACTGGACAAGACCTTTTCATAGAAGTGTTAGCAATCATTCGAAAGCCTTTTGTAGCGCTCTAAAATCAAAAATAAAATTATGTTTCACGTCATCCGTTCGCAATGATTTTTATCTCACATGTACTTCGGTAATTGCACAAAAAGCATTTCAACAGGTAGAGAAACTTTCGCAGCATCTGAGTCAACCGTTTTAGTTGGAGCTCTTGCTCAGAGAGGGAACAAATTCCCAATTCAATAACAACATGTCAAACGCAATCGATCGCCCGCCTCGTTCGTCTCGTACCCCGCCCTCCCCCCACTCCGTGAAGTAGGCGACAAACAAACTCGTCGAAAATATAAAACTCTATTCTGTTTTACTCACTGATCGGTATGTCAAAAAATAAACTTTGAGTCGAAATCACTTATTCATGCGCTATCGTATAATTATTGATAGTGTAAACAATGAGCTTTGACCGGCGAGGTGTGAAGTACATCTTTTCCTTGTCCTGCAGCGCTATTAAAAGATTCTCTTCAAAAAGTAAACGCATTTTTGAATTCTTTGAAGTTTGTGCTATCGAATGAGTATTAGCACTACAAGGAAGGGGTCTTGAGGAGCAAAACATAGCTCTTGCTAATCGCACGAGCTACAGGCAACCGAAACCTTACGTTCAAACATGCGAAACGCTGCAGAGAAGTTACACAAAAAGATCTCAAAGAGAGAAGAGCAGCAATTATGGCAGAAGCTACAGAAGATGGAAAGACCATTCGCAAAACCCAGAGAGGCTTCGCCAACTATAAGATTTTGATAACGCCTGTGAAAAGAATGTTCTTTAACTTAATCTAACGAAAACGATTTCTATGAGGAACGGATAGGTTCTGAATGCCCCATTCACGCTCGACGGAACGACAATTTTCGAATGCTCCAGTTACGCCTTTCTAGGTCGTGAAATCAACATGATGAACGACCTAGCGCCAGAGTTGAGCAGGAGGAAACGAGCGGCTTGGGGAACGTTTAAGAGCATCGAAGATGAAGTGAAGAGGAACAAAGAACATCCGACTCCGTGCCCACCTTTTCGACTCGACAGTTATCCCTGCCCTAACGTATGCAGCAGAAACCTGGTCGCTACGTAAGCAGAATGAAAGATCACTTGGAGTTATCGAACGCGCAGTCGAAAGGTCGATGCTAGGAGTGTCCCGTATCTCGCAAATGAGAGAAATGATCCGAAGTTCCAACCTAAGTCAACGATCGAAAATCAGAGACGCCGTTCTACACGCCAGGATATCGAAAATAAGGTGGGCCGGACACGTGATGCGCTTCAACGACAACCGATGTACAAGAGCCGTTACCGACTGGATTCCTCGGGTCGTTAAGCGCTCTAAAGGAAGACCACTGACCAGTTGGTCCGATTTCTTCACGAAAGCGATAGAAGAAAGATATGATGCTCAGCGAGTCCCTAGAGCAAGGAGGACCCACTGAATTGCTCTTACACGCGATGGGGAGAAGTGGAGGTGTTACTGGTGCCCGTTCGAGTCACTGGACGATCAACGGGACGACAGGCGATACAGGTGACATAGCGACTTAAGAAACGGAAAACTTTTTTTTTCAAAAAAGGAAGTTGAAACATATTAAGGTAAGGGATTAATAATAAAGATGCAGGGAATAGCCAAGCAAAAACGTCAATCGTGCAAAAAAAAATCAGTGTTAAAGGTGCGACAATTTTCTTTCGGCTGCTACAATTAAAAAAGCCTTTGAAGAAAGCAAGAGCAGAGTTAAAGTCGCCGAAGTTTGAGCTTTCGAATGAATAATGAAAATTTAGAAATTGTTTGTGTCCACCGAAGAAACCTGAAAAATCATGGTCGAAAGAACTTGGGAAGAAGTTGCTCAAGGGTCAGGTCAAGTTAACAACTAAAAAAGTAACTTCAAAATTCTAAACAGACTAAAAAAGTTTAGTAAGTGAGAACACTAGGCTCACTAACTGATATGGGGTGTAGACATCTCTATTTAAATCCAATCATGAGATTGTTTGACCAACCTTTAGACTCTGAAACCCAACTAAACTGAACCAAGAAGTGCCAGAAGCTGCAGCAAGGATAACAATTCTGTGGACAGATAAATGTTCTTTCTTCAGCTCACAAGATCTGCGGTGAAGAACGAGTTGTGAAAGCTGTTAGCGCGAATCTTAGAAGAGTTTCTAATTCTGTAATACCGAACGGAAAAGCGTCAAAGTCTTTGTTGAAAAACGAAAATCGCACATAAGTGGAGTTATTGATTATGCTTCCATCCGTAAGGGATTGATAGGAGAGCTTGCAGCGATGGTACGGTTGTAGAAAGCGGTTTGCGAAGAGTAAAGCTGGAGAGAATAGTCTGGAGGATCATCCACGCTCCGGACGTCAGCAGAAACTCCACTAACTGTATGCCGCTTCACCAGAATTTTCCCCTATGTGCCATTCGTCAATGAGTAGCAAAGGAACTTGTATCTGTGGCAGCTCTATTTCAGAGCAAGTATTGGCGAGTTTATACAAAAATGTTCACCATAAAATGCGCAACTAATCGATACCAAAGCTATGCTATTTCATTCAACTCCAATAATGATATTACTATCATCGTAAAAAACACGTGTTCGACAAGGCGATGCAGTTTGGCCAAATTATTTACTGCTAATCTCCGAAAGGTTGTGCGAACACTAGAATGGGACGATAGGTTAGTAAAAGTCGACGGTCACCAATTTAAAAATCTTCGCTTTGCTGATGATTTCGTCCTTATGACATCAAGCATCAGTCGTTTGTCTTGTTCTCTCGCTTGACGTCTTGGAACGAATGTTGACCGACTTTGTCAACGCCCGTGGAAATATTAGTCTCCAACTCAGTCTTACAAAAAGATGTTCATGTAAACGGTTCTTCGACGGATGTACTTGCAAACATATATAAAGGATGAAGGATAAAGCTCTCGGCGTTGATCAATCTCTGAGGGACGCGCCATGCATTCGACTTCAATTTTTAAATTCGTTTGAGGTGATTGAATGCATATCTGACCTTTACAATGACTCGCGGTGGCCTTCCGCTGAACCGAGTCAGTGTTGCTTATCGTCTGCAAGTCTGAGACCTGTCTGGTACAATTTACTGACCGCGGAGGAATGGATGGCTTGGTGAGCCATGAGCTCGAGATCGAACCAGTGACCTCGTGTGAGACGCAGGGCACCTCTAACCACTGCGCCACATGCGCTCGCAAATATATATATATATATATTTATATATATATATGCAAGGATATTCATGCACATTTATGCATACTTGCACTGATTTTCTGCTTGCACTCAAGAAGCCCTCTTACGGGAAAGGCTCTCCATCTAGAGAAGTTTTGGAGGACAATTAATCTTTCGCTTTTCGCACAAATTATTCTGGATAAACTGATACCTCAGTCAATTCTCTTCGTCGCTAGGCCTGCGAGGAAGGAGCACGTATCGGGTTAATGGGCTCGTCGGTAGCTTGGTAGACGAGCTGCCGAACGTATCTTTTTGAAAACCAAAACTGATTTGTCCGAAATGAAACGAAATTATCTCCCAGTTTCTCTTTTTTCATCGAATTAATAAAAACAATCAAAGACCTTACACTTTTGGCTCGACGCTTCTCGGGGCTCCTCAACAGTGATAGCTAATGACGTCTGCCAGTGTACCGGACGTCCGCAATGCGGCGCTCAGTCGGCGCCAGCTGGTTGAGACGCCAACTCACCGCCCACGCATAATTAGCGCCAATAGGGGTCGGAATTGAGATATACAAACCAAACAAGCAATTTGACGTGATTTTACATAATCTTTGCCATACTTTTCTCGAAATTTTTACATTGCCTATTCGAAAATGAACAACAGCTTCGAAGATGTCCATCGCTTCCCAAACAATACTGCCATTTTCTGCCCTCAATTGCGCATTTGTAAGTAGGTTTATGTGACTGTCTGTCGTCCCTTTGGTCGTCAGGTGACTCGAGCGGGCACCACCAGCACTTCCACTTTTCCCTATCTCGTGCAAGAGTAGTCCCAGTGGGTCCTCCTCGCTCTAGGGATTCGCTGAGCATCATATCTTTCTTCCATCGCTTTCGCGAAGAAATCGGACCATCGGGTCAGTGGTCTTCCTTTAGAGCGCTTGACGTCCCGAGGAATCCAGTGGGTAACGGCTCTCGTCCATCGGTTGTCGTTGAAGCGCATCACGTGTCCGGCCCACCTTATTTTCGATATCCTGGCGTGTAGAACGGCGTCTCTGATTTTCGATCGTTGACGTTGGTCGGAACTTCGGATCCTTTCTCTCATTTGCGAGACACGGGATGCTCCTAGCATCGACCTTTCGACTGCGCGTTCGATAACGGCCTGACCCAATGCGACCCAATTATCCCTGTCCTGACGTATGCAGCAGAAACCTGGTCGCTACGTAAGCAGAATGATAAATCACTTGGCGTTATGGAACGCGCAGTCGAAAGGTCGATGTTAGAGTATCCCGTATCTCGCAAATGAGAGAAAAGATCCGAAGTTCCAACCTGCGTCAACGATCGAAAATCAGAGACGCCGTTCTACACGCCAGGTTATCGAAAATAAGGTGGGCCGGATACGGGATGCGCTTCAACGACAACCGATGGACGAGAGCCGTTACCGAAACCCGTTCAATAACGCCACGTGATTTTTCATTCTGCAAATAAATAGCATGCGTAGAGTAGCTTCGAAGGCTTATTTTCCTATATGCTGTGTATTTTTCAAAGTTGTTTAGAAAAAGGAAAAAAATGGAAGGAAATCGATAAATCGGTGTTTATGGAAGGACCGTGGAATTAAGTCATTCGGCCTTAATGGCATCTAATCCACTTACAGCTGGAAATAATCATCTCACTGATATACAGCATGGAAAAAGTACCTAGGATTTGTTACATTACTTGAAAAAACCCCTGAGACAATTTTAGGACAGCATCGTGTGTACATTTTATTCTTCTGCTCTGTCACTTCAATATCTAACTCAGTACTCACTTCTATGTTGACAACCTTTGGTTTATGGTCACTAAACAGCTAGTCATGATAGTTGCGATGCCCTCTATATTCGAATGCATTCCTGAACGGGACATCGACCAAAAATGTCGAACGAAACATTTACCGTAGCCCTAACGAGGGCCGTTAGGCCATAGATCTTTATTTCGATGGATTCCTCGTCCACCGCAACCATACAGTGTGAGTCTTTAGAGTTTCAAAGCAAAGACCACATCCATGACGATGATGGTTTTTCTTTTTGCGTGTTCACTACAGGTAGCGGCATCTCTGACGACGATCCCGAGGAAGGTCATGACGACACGGCGGGTTTACGTACAAGCCACTTCTGAGGCGCATTTTACACCACCATGGCGACCGAAACGACGAATTGTCAGCTCGATGATTCCTTACAGCATTTGCGAAGACGCTTAGTTGCTCCCTCGCTTCTCGCCGTGTCGAGGTATATCAACGACAGCCAACAGCCTGTGCAGCGAACGTATGAGCAACGCTCTTCGACTCCTCTTATATAGCTACATATCGGGTGCTCATGCTGGAACTCCTTTCATCACCCACAAGCACCTAAAGTGCTGTGAATCCCTCTAACAGCACGTCCCATCTCTACGATTGAATCAAGGTCCTCACACATAAATAAAAGTGTATAAACGGGCCGCGGCGACCGTCGCACACTCAGCAACAATGGCCCGCGTCAAGCAAACCGCTCGCAAGTTTACTGGAGAAAACGTACCATACAAGCACCTGCCTTTCATGGCCGCTCGCAAGTCCGCACCTGCTATCGGTGGTGCGCAAAAGCCTCACTGCTACCGTCCTGGAACTGTCGCCGTTCGTGACCAGCACTCAACCGAGCCGCTGATTAGCAATTTGCCGTTTCAGCGTCTGGATCGTGAGATCGTGCAGGACTTCAGGGCCAATCTGCGCTTGCAGCTGTCGGCTATAATGGCGCTGCAAGAGGCAGCCGAAGCCTACCTCGTCGACCTTTCGAGGGCACCAATCTGTGTGCAATCTACGCCAAGCGAGTCACCATCATGCCCAAGGATATCCAGTTGGCACGTCGCATTCGTGTAGAGCGCGGCTAATCGCTTGGACTCAAAAAACATCTAACCCAACGGCCCTCTTTAGGGCCACATATCAGCTATTAAGGTCTTTACTACCCCGTATAGTACGTGATTAATTCGTAATAAGAATGTTTTTTCCCTGTCGCGTTGTTTTATGCTTCAGTAACCTGTGATAAGACCTATAGTAGAGCCGACGATAGAGCAGTAGTGGAATGAAATAAAGCGCTGCAATAAACGTGATTGAGAGTTTAATATTCGTCGATGGAACTATGAAAGATTTCGATCGACCTATTTTTAATGGATTCTATGTTGTAATATTTGTAATCGTCACGGTGAAATAGTAATCGTTTTGCCTCTAAACAGTCTCAGAATATTCAGATAACTAGTCTAGGCAAATGTAGAGTCAGTGATTGAAACAAAAGTGTGCTGAGAAGACCTGCAATTCTGCGAAAATGCCGAGGTTCTGTCAACCCTCTTAAAGCAAAAGTCTGGTTCTGAGAATCTAGGAAAAATTTCAATTTTTATGGATCGAGATTGATTCTTAAAAAGATATTGATCCCCTTACCTAAATGGAAAGAAGTACTGCAGTCGCGGAAACAATCAGGGCGAAGGAGGTATAGTCGTTCGCACGCAGGTAGACACGCCCAGTTAGGGTTCTCTGAAGTCAACCGGTTAACCCACCTGATCCTACTCGATCAATATACAGGTCATTGCCGCCCTGGATCAAATCAGTGAACCTGTACACTGATTGCCTCAGCTCCAATGAATGGCTGAGTTCTCTTTCATAACACTACGTCTCTTCTTTCACAGCTTCTCGAAAGGCGATTCAGATAGAATGCGTGAGAGTAAGAATGGTGTTCCATGGAATTTATGGTTCGCACAGAATACCTATTTGAGAGAGTTCATTTTGCGGCAATACGACTTAGATGCGGCGTCGCAGAATAAATCCACCAAATAAGGAAGTGAGCTTTTGAGAGGACTTTACACATCCCATTTGTTAATGAGCGTGCAGTCACGATTGAGAAAGGTCTAGGAAAGCTAGGGCATTATCAAGGCAGTTGACTCTCTATTAAAAAGCACTTAGTGATGCTACTGATCAAACCTCAGGCGGTGATTCAACCTGCTCTTGATCCTTTCCTCAGACTAAAAGTGATCACAAGATAGGGTGCCGGTAGAGCAGTGGCTTGCACACGCCTCCGGAGAGGGTAAGGAGCGGGTTGAACTCAGGTGCGAGGTCTAGAGCTTAGCATATCGCATATCACTCAATGTGCATGGATGTAGTTCTAACATTAGAAGATTGCTAATAAAACCGTTAAAATACTTTACGCAAACACCGTTGTCAGCAAAATTCTCGAGATAAAAAACTGAGGACAAACAAGCTATGTTTATAGGAACAATGAGGTTGTTTCTTGCAAAGCAATGGATAGAACAAAAAAATCGTAAATCAATTAAAATCGAAGAGTTGAGGATCGTACATTCAAGGCAAAGTTCAGACTCAGTAAATAAGTCAACAAGTTTTGGCGATTAATGAATAGGCTAAAATAATTTCAACGACTTTTAGTGGAATTGAATATTAGAGTTTGACATAGAGACAATTACGACCTTACGCTAAATCACCAATAATTACAAATAGAAAAATGTTACATAACTTTCAAGCAGCGGAATTTCTTCAGAAAATTGCAGTATCATAGTGCAAGATTCTACGAGGCTTTTAGAAGGTTACACCATTGGTTTACGAAAGAAAAAAGGCCCCAAAATCTTCTTCGTGTTTATTCTTCATTAACAGAAAAATTCTCCACTTTCTTCACCATCGCTTGTAACGATTCCCGTGACTGAATCAGATGATTCGTCTGCGAACGTTTACCACTAAGAATCTGTAAGAACGACAACGATAAGCTGACAGACGCTAGATTAGATCTGAAAAATGACTTGCCTCTTGCGACAATTCGAAGTGCTTATTCGGGTCAGTGATCAAGTGCCCTAGTGCACCTTCTTCCATTTCATGCGTGTATACAAAGAATCGCGTGCACGCCTCATCAAAGGCTTTTGCTTTCGAATTATTCTCTATTCGTAAAAAACCCGATTTCTGTTTGTTAGACGGCGATAAAGGAAGAAACGACCTACTCTGCAGGACAAGAACTTACCATAAGAGTGTTAGTGATCATTCGAAAACAAATCCTTACCTACTGTGCGACTTGCTCTTTTTCGAAGCCCTTTTATAACGCTATAGCATTCAAAATAAAATTATGTTTTACACCGGCCGCGCGCTTATACTGTTAATTCACTACAAGCATCAAAGCATATGAAGGTGTAGAGGATATCTTATGGTATCAGGATCATACGCTTTACTTGAGAGACTCCTTCAGAGCGGAAAAAAAATCGCGAATCAAATAACAAAAACTGCAATTCATTGGCGGTTGCAGATCCAGTGAAGTTGAGTCAAATGCAGAACTTTCAAATCCAGGCGGGAGGGAGTTGAGGAAATTGCGGTGGTAGAGCGGATGCATTGGTGGTAGCAGACGCCGCCGTATGGTTGGAACGCAAGTTCATGCCCCTCCCGGGTCGAAGGTCTGGCATTCATTCAGTATTGCTGCATCTACAAGAACCGCATCGTAACACTTCTGCTAGAGCCGAAGGATAAAAAATCTCGTGTAGCCTGTACCTGTGCGGTTATTTACTCCAGATGTCCAATTCACATCAATTTTTGTAGCAAAGCGATACATTTTAGTGTAGAAAAAAACGCCCAGACAAAGTATACGAGTGATATTAAGCAGTTCACCTCACTTGGCTTATCTGATCCTTGTTCAGTCCCTCCCTTTCCAACCTTTGTTAACAACTGCTGGTCGGCATGTTTGAAAGGACAACCTGAAACAGACGTATTCAACGGTTACTGTAGAAGAAGTTTACTCTTAATAAGAAAACCACTTTTCATCGAAGAACTTTCAAAAATGTCCAGTAAAGTGACAATTTCCCATTGCCGGGAGATTATTTAAGATAATCGCTGAGCAGGGAAATGCTGGATAACTGACTCGACGAGCTTCTTTATCATACATATGACGAATATTATACGCATACTGCTTCTCAAACTTGAAATAGTGTGCGCATTAATATCAAAAGAAGTGATTCATGATACTATTATACTTATGCTAGTAGAATGGCGATTTATTGATAGGAAAGTTAGTAACCATTCGAAAGCTGGACTTTAGGCTATAGCCTCACATCTCCAATTTGCCAAAACACCATTTTATAATGCTCTAAAAATCCATACGAAGCTATGTTTCAGACGGGCATGTTTCTCGCCAAATAGTGCTCTTTCTTTGGACTATTTGCAATCTTCGATAGCGTAATCGAGTTTGGTTCCAACACTGTGCTTATGTCCTGAAAAGACCGTTTTTCTGAAACGCAACAGGTAAAATAAGTTAACCTCATATGTGCGAACGAAGGCCTCATTCGCCAATTCATGAGGGTTTGCGTGGCTGATGGAGGAAGCCACGTTTGACGACGCGATAACTATCAATTTTTGGGCACATGAACGAGTAGAGAAGTATCGCGTCAGCAGTTCACGTGGCAACCTCATGCATCCACACATGACCTGGCGAAAGAGATCATTTATCGCAGATGGGAATTCAATTTATTCTACCTGTTGCGCTTGAAAGAAACTTTCTTTTCAGGACATAAGCGCAGCGTTGGAACTAAATTTTATAACGCTATCGAATAATAACTAATATCTCAAAAAAGAGCTCTGTACGGCAAGAAATATGCATGTCTGAACCCAAGAAATTTCTTCTATTGCAACGTCAGGAAAGTCTTTGGAAAACCAGCGACGTGGTGCTGTAGTCTCGGGCTTCAGCTTTCGAATAACTATAACACTCCTATGAAAAGTTTCTCTCGGGCGATGAGATCGGATTTTGGCTGCCCCCCCCCCTTATTCAGGAAGAACACATTAACCAAGGGCGATTACAGTGAAAACATTTAGATCTAGAAAAAGAAACGAGCTTTGAAAAGCTTTTCTGCAATAAAACTAAGTTGTCGAAGGTAAATATTTAGATGCCACAGAGAATGAAAAATTAAAAACTTCAAAAATAATATTTTACAATCAAAAGTTCCAATTAAAGAAAATGAGCATTAACCTCTGCGACCTTCTATCGCAACCGCTGGCTGGCGCGAGTCGGGTAGCTCGAATGAAGTTGTAACGGGGACTCCTTCGATATAGGGGCACTCTCAAATGAGAAGTTTTCTCGAGAGTACTCCTTTTTAAAAGAAGATCTATAAGGGGAGGGTGTAGTCGAGCGTCCCCCGACGTCCGATGGAGAACGATGGCGTCTCGAAGAAGCCCTTGAGGCGGGCCACGCATTCTCACTGGTGCGCTGTTTCTTTCGAGGATGTGCGTGGAGCAGGGCGCGGCCTTTTCATTGAAGCGCAGTTTCCTTCCCCTTATTGATTTTTGGTTAGCATACTGATTTGCGAAATTGCGGATATAAGTAGTCCAAGAAAGTGGAAGGTGTGGAAATAAAAAGGTTTCATTCATGTAACTCAAGAAAGTAATGTGTTATGACAGTTCTAGATTGTCATACCTTTTGTTTCAATGTTTTCGAGACCTCACTCAAAACAACGTTTTACCAGCCACGAGCAATCGGTAGTACAACGCTGGCCGTTGGGTGATCTTTTATCAAGCGGTACGGGTAAATGGTTAGCGTCGCTCTCTGTATAAAGGGAAAATCTCCCGCGAAACCGTGAACCGAAAAATACAGTGCAACTGGAGAAGCTGTAGTGCCGTGACAGGTGCTTTGTACTGTATAAGTGTCCATAATAGACCTCATAGAAGGTCAAAAATAAGTCATCTGAGTTCAAGAATTAATAAGCACAGAAAAGTTTCGGGAACAAAAAGCACTTTTGAATTACGAAATTCTGAACGACTGTGATGAGTGAGAGCACCCACAACACACCTGGAGACATTGCTCCTCTACTATGTTCTTCATATTGCAAACTAAAATGATCAATTTCATCCTATTTCCAAGTTCTACGTTAAAAATTAAATAGGAGAACTTCTAATGAATTTGAGATTGGTGCCATTAAAATGAAAATGCAAGAACAAGGTAAGAGTGTTCGATTTTCTGCGGTTGGGATGCCTGATGAGGGCGCATTAACATACTTTGGAGCTTGCGGATTTCCCAGGTTGCTCGCTATATGTTACTTTCTTTTTGTTAAAATAAGTCTATGCGCTCCAGACACACGCGAATTATCTGCAAGTATGCATGCATTTTTGATTGTTTGTACTGCCTTCAGCAGACACCAAATGAAGGTCTAATGTTGTCTTCGCCATCGGATTCAGTAGTGATATATACTTCTCACATCGATCGTGTTGAAGGGCTGTTGTTGGGCACCGCCTATAAGCTTATAACATTACTGAGAAGAGAAAAGTAGACCAAGAGACTTGAATAAGCGAATGGGTAACCAGTAAGTCCCTGGAAGAGATATTCGCGGGTTTGAAATTACATTATATCTCAAGATTTTCTCAAATCTCAGGATACTTATGAGTCTCAAAACAATGCTTCTCAATGTAAAGTGTTTTTACTAATAATAACATGTATATCACATCAATATTTGGTGATACTGAAGCAAAGTACTCCACGGTGATATTTTTTATCCCCTCTCACTCACTATGACCGCTATGACTTACTGTAATAACTCTCAATGGAAGTGCAATTTACCACCCTCAAACTTCTGCGCACTGAACTCATTCGAGTCACTTTCTTTATACAATATCAAGCGTGAATTAAACGTTTCCGCAGCCAGTCTTTAGCACAATATCTAAGATCTACAAGCTACAAATTGACTACATAAGTTTTGAGCTAAAGCTCTGTGTTGCGAAGCAAGCCATTGAGCGCATTAAAAACCACTATGTATATTCGCGGAACAGTTAAGAGCTACTGTTGCTAAGAACATGTGAGTAACAAAGACTTACGACAATTCTGATAAAATGATAACATGTTTTGAGTCTTGTCATAGAATGGCACTTACAAAGTATTGGGCAGGCGCCTGTTCTGCTTTTCCAGCTCCGCAGTAGCACGCTGACCTTCGTTTCGGTTCAGCCGTTACCTTACATTGGGATGCACCCATACTTATGAAAGAATCAACCCCGAGTAACAAATCACCGTTAGTTAGGTGAGTTAAGTTAGTCCACAGAGGAGGCTGCAAAAGAGAAACAAGCGCCCGCCTGTCCAATACTTTGTGAGTGCCATACCAAACCTCAGAAAAGACTCAAAACATGTTATCATACTATCAGATTGTCATTGTTTTTGAGCGAGGTCTATAAAAGGAGTCGAATTAAGAGACAAAAACTTATCTTTTTCCAGCCAACGCGAGCTTGACAGTTGTTGTTGGATTAGCATTAATTACAAATCGTGCGCTGACGTTCCACCGACAGTGCCTTCTTCAGTGCTTGAGCGTACGCTGATACAGCCGCCAATTTTGAATTGATATCAAGCTGTGGAATAAATGTAATCTTACGGCATTCTTTAAGCCTTTCATGAGGTCTTTTATGGAGCTTATAAATGGCAAAACAGGCGTTTCGACATTACAGGCTTGTCATTCACACGGTTTTTTTCGCTCCAGTCACTTCTGCGTGGAGCTATGTTATCAAATTTTTATCGTTTTGAGAGAGATTTCAAAGCATTCGACAACAAATATACGGTATTCATTTTTCACTAGCCACCAACAATGGAGTGTGCAACACTGCCAGTGCGTGTTTTTTCACCCAAAAGGGCCTGTAAATTCGGCGTCGCTCCTCTATATAGGGAAGTTTTCCTCGGGGAACATACTGAACCGAAAGGCGCCTATAATTGAACAGGTTGTAATGCCAAAAGATGTTCTTGCACTGTATAAATGCCTTACAAAACCTCATGGAAATTTCAATATTTGCTACCAGATTTTATTTTTAGCGATGTTTCAAAAAGACTCGGAAAGAGAGGTATGGAATAATTCCTAGAAAAAAAAATCGAGCGATCTTCTTATTATTTGAAATATCAATAACGCTTTGGGCTTAAAAAGTGCTAACGATCTAACGGCACAGTCGTGGTTCAAAAAGATTCGTAAAGGAGACGAAAGTCTTGAACCTGAAACGTTATGGCTGATCATAGGAAGATTAGAAGGCATGGGAAAATCAATCATCAAAATTGATCCTTCTGAGACCACATGAGGTGTTGCAGAGGAACTCAAGCTTAACCATCCTACCATTTTTGCCATTTGAAACAAATCGCAAAAATAACTGCCTTTTTAACACAAACTAAAACCGCTTGCTCACACTAATCTAACAAGTGTCGGTCTTCCCGATTTTTTGTCTAGATGCTCTATTCTGCCGGCACAAAGTGTTATGTTCGTTCCACCTGTGTATTAATCAACACAAGACAGGTGTGTTGTACATGAGTGCATGCAGTCTCCCTCTCTATCATCACGAAATTTTTCTGCAATTGCCCGACATAGACAGTCATACAAGCTGCTTCCACCAATCAATGGAGTAATGCGTCCGTTGAAAATTATACAATTCTTACAGAGTTTTTCGGAGCACTGTTTTTAGGCACCTTTTTATAACGGTATTTACTTTGTATATGCTGAACGGCAGCCTCGGGTTAACATCCCATTGGAGATCGACAAGGTAGTGCTTTCTTTATAGAGTCTATCTCTCTCTCTCTTAGTTAGACGCCATCGGTGAGCTTTTATAGCCAATGGATATGGCTATTCCTTGTGCCAAGTAAAATTATTTACTTCTCTCGTCTTCTAGTATGCAAACACTTGTAGCTGCTAGCTACATCTTACGGAGAAGTATTTATTCTGTGAAAGGTTGGTCGAGTGGCAGTGCACTAATACGTTTTCACTGCTATGCTTTCAATCACCTGTATCACCTGTCAACCCGTTGATCGTCGAGTGACTCGAGCGCGTACCAGCAACACTTCCATTTTTCTCTATTGCGTGCGAGAGTAGCCCAATGAATCCTCCTCACTCTAGGGATTCGAGCATAATATCTTTCTTCTATGGCTTTCATGAAGAAATCGGGTCAACGGGTCGGTGGTCTTTCTGTGGAGCGCTTGATGTCCCGAGAAATCCAGTCGGTAACGCTCTCGCCAATCGGTTGTCGTTGAAGCGCATCACGTGTCCGGTCCACTTTATTTTCGATATCTTGGCCCGTAGAACGGCGTCTCTGATCTACGATCATTGACGTAGGTCGGGACATCGGATTTTTCATCTCATTCGCAAAAAGCGAGATATCCCTAGCATCGACCATTTGACTGCGCGTTCAATGATGTCAGGTGACCCTTCATTCTGCTTGCATAATGACCATGTTTCTGCTGCATGCGTTAGGGTAGGGATAATCGTCGACTCGAAAAGGTGTGCGCAATTTCGGATGTTTTTTCCTTCATTCTCTTCACCAAATCTTCAATGCTCTTAAACGTCACTCAAGCTTCTAGTTTTCTCCTACTCAACTGTGAACCTAGGCCGTCCATCATGTTGATTTTACGACCAAGATAGACGTAAATGGAGCATTCGGAGATTTTCGTTCCACTAAGCTTGAATGGGGCACCAAAACCCATGCGTTGCTAATGAACATCGTTTTCGTTAGATGTAGTTAAAGACCAATCATTCCACAGGCGCTGTCAAAATCAGTGGACAATCGTTGCGCTTAGCTGATGCTTGATGTTGTGAGGACGTTATTATCAGCAAAGAGAAGATGATTTAATTGTCGGCCGTCATTTTTCACTCCCATATCGTCCCATTCTAATGCTCGCATGACGTTTTGTAAGGTGGCAGTGAATGGTTTTGGCGAAATTGTATCGCCTTGTTGAGCCCCTCTTGTTACGTCAATGGTGATATTGTTGTAGAATGGAGTGAAATCTTTTATATAGCTCACGAAGAATCATTATGTACAGAGCGGGGACGCCCTGGTTATCCAGAGCCTCTATAACCGCTTCTGTTTCCACTGAATCAAAGGCTTTCTTCAAATCGATAGAAGTGAGACATAGCGGTATTTTGCATTCTCGTAAAACTTCAGTGAGTCTCGTAATCTTGTGGATGTGGTCTATGGTACTACATCCTTTGCGGAACCCTGCTTGTTCACATGACTGCCCTTCTGCCAGTGTTCTGTCAACCCTGTTTAGAATGACTCGAGTGAAGAGTTTATAGACAATGGACAGCAAGCAGATTGGGCGATAATTGCCCATGGCGTAAAGGTTTCTCCTTTTGAAGAACATCACTGTTTTGCTGGTTATTCACTAAATGGGATCCTTGCATTCTGGCGGGTAGCGAGTGAAGAGCTGAGCTAGGGTGTTGATGTTAACTGACGGCAGGTTTTTCAGGTGTTCCGGTCTAATCCTTTTGAACAGGGTGTTGTTCTGTTATTCATCGACGCTATAACATGTTGGATTTCGGAAGGGAGGACCAGTGGAACGACATATTCGTCCTCTTTCATTTCATATGACCGTAAGAGGACATGGCAAGCGAGGAAATCCGAATAATATTGTTGGTTGATTTTCTTCATAGCCTTTCTCAAAGCTGTACGTGTCCCGTGAGGACATCGGGGTGCACTCATCTTGGTCTTATAATTGGCGAAGCCTCGCTGGGCTTTGTGAATGCTCTTCCCAGCTTTTGCAGCCTCGCCATAACTGCTGCTCTTCTTCATTTGAGGTCTTCTTGTATCGTTTCTCTGCAGTGTTTCTCATGTTCGGAAGTAAGGTTTCGGTTGCCTGTAGCTCTTGCGATTAGCAAGACCTGTGTTTCGCTGCCCAAGAGTACTTTTTGGAATGCTAATACTTAATCGATAGTACAAGCTCCAAGAAACTCAAAAATGCGTTTACTTTTGAAAAGGCTCTTTTAGTAGCGCTGCAGGACAAGGAAAAGATTTGTGCTTTACACCATGTCGGACAAAGCTCTCTGTCCACACTATCAGTAATCATACGATAGCGCATGAATAAGTGATTGCAACACAAAGTTTATCTTTTGGACATACCGTTCAACAGCTAAAACAAGATTGAGTTTTACATTTTCGACCAGCATGTTTGCCGCCTTATTCACGGAGTGGGGGGAGGGGGCGACGCAGGGGCCGAACGAGGGGGCGACTACCTGTTGATATGTTTTTTGCCCGATTAGCGAAGGATATGTGTGATATAAATGAGGGTGAACGGATGACGTGAAACATAATTTTATTTTCGATTTTAGAGCGTTATGAAAGGGTCTATTCGAAAACCGGCCAAGTGAAGTTGTAGCCAAAATCTAAGCTTTCGAATGTTGCTAACACTTCTATGAAAAATTCTTGTCCAACGAATGAGTGAGGTTTACCATTTGTCGAAGTCTAACATATAAGTACAAAAAAACCTACCAAAAATGCAAGAGTAAAAAGTCATGCATTAAATAAGTTCTGTGCAATCTTTAGATGCTCAACAGCAATGTCAAATTTATTGGTGTTGACCTATAAACTCCACAAAACCCTCAACAACCTGCCTATGTCAAAGCTACAGTTGCGTTGTCGTAATCCATCTATCAGCGCTTTGAGCGCAGGATCTTCTGCACTCTTTCTATACTTTTAGTAGTTATTCGATGATTTGAATCTCGGCCATTTCAGCTCTATGCTGCTCTCTGGAACCGCTTATTTGGCGCGCTGTAGCAGTGGAAACAAGATTGGATTTAACACTCAGCACGCACCTTTGCTCGCTCAAGATGTGCGAATGGCACGTGGATGGGATTTTGCAACATTCGCAACAAGTCGCACCAAACCTGCTAAAAATTGCGGATGCATTTTCAACAAATCCCCATCTTATTGGATGCGCAATAGGAAGGTCGATGCCAAAAATATCCCGTATACTGCAATAATGAGAGAAAGGATACAAAGTTCTGACTTCCGTTAACGATAGAAAAGTAAAGACGTCCTTTTACATGCCAGGCTATCGAAGATAAGGTGGGCCGGACCTGCGATGGGTTTTAGAACTTTGGGAAAGACGTGCTGCAAAACGTAGCACGCCGGCGGGGCAGCGTATCTCTCCATTACTGTGATAGTGGCACAACGAGTTCTTTAAAAAACTCCGTATTAACTCGTTCCGAAAGGCATGTACCTGTGCTGGTACACGATTATTGAGAAGCTTTGTTTGCTGGACAGAAGTCTAGTTTGACGCTTATAATGATCAATCAGGAGCTTAAATTCTAGAAATTTGAATAATGTATTTGGTATCAAAAAATATTTTTACTTTTGCGCTGTTGCAGCAAAAATAAAATAAGTTTTGTCTGGAAGGTGCAGTGCAAATGTATTTCTGAAATATATTCACACAACGTCTTCAAAAGAAATAAGGAGAACGAGCTCGAAATGCGTTGTTTTACCAACTATGCAGCTTTCCATTTGAAAAAAATGGTCTCTAAAACGACTCGATGTTCCTTTCCCTGGAAATATACTTATAAAAGTAGCCCCAAAACGACTTGTCTCTTCATGGCAACAACTTTTGCTCACAAACAAAGTTTTTTTCCTAAAATGAAAGAGAATTCACAATAAAGTTCAGACAACCTGCTCAGTAAAGCAATACGTCACTTTCTTTTAGTTATTACGTACTACGGAAATTTTTTTCGAAAATAAGCTAAGTGCTAAAATCTCTATTTTTGAAGCTTTTGAATGATCGCCCATAGTCTGGACAGAAAAGCTACTTTACAGAAAAAGGAAAAGGAAATACGAGAGTAATTTCATTGAATGAAACTGCACTCCACACAATTTGTATTGAAAAGTTGAGATTTTTAGGCTATATTGGTGTTCTTCCATTAAGAATAAGTCTAAGAAAGTCTCTTCATTAGCATTCTTATTATCATAACGATAAAGTTTCCTTACAAAATAAATTTCATTGTATGGTACTAAAAAACCTCTACTAAGTCGAAGTATTGATTCATTTATATACATATGTACGTATATATATATATGTGTATATATATTTATATACATATGTATATATATATACATATGCATATATATATATATATATATATAAGGCGCGCGGAAAGGTTTGATAGTTTTGTATTTTCTTAGTTCTAGCACTGATATGACGTTTTCCTAATTCTGATATTTTCATCGAATTTCTTGACAATTTTGGCTCGAAACCTGCTTTGATTGTTTGTCCATTTCCAGCTTGCTTAAATTATGTATCGTAAAAATGAGCGTACCGCAGTTGCTGAGTTGCAGAAGACAGGGACGAAAACGGCAGACATTGTTAAGAATTTTCAAACAAGAAAGTGTCTACAGAGCCGTAAAAGGTTTCAAACAGATTGGAGAGAATGAGTTCGTCCTCGGAAAAGTCGTCCAACCACCTTGTCTATTGCGGAAATTATTCAAGAATCCATTGTCAAAATCAACGAAATCCGAAGAGTTCGACGTGCAAAAATGCTCGCGAAGGTTAGGATCAGCGAGCGGATAGTCTGAAAGATTGTCAGAAATTAGCTGAAGCTGCGCAGTTACACGATCGCTCGTTTTCACTTTCGGGACAAAAAGATGAAGGAAAAACGTCTCTTAAAGATTAGTCAAATGCTTCGTTTGATGGTTGTTGCTTGTTCTTGAAGGTGTTTGTTACGAATGAAGAGATATTTACAGTCGAACCATTCCACAACTAACAGAATAGACGGCAACTTCTCAAGAACGGTCAGGAAAAATCGAAGCAGCAAAAACCATAAGCCGCAGTCACTATCGGCTTCTGTGATAGTCTGGGTCGGCATTTGCGCCACCGCGAAGACGCTCTTGGTCTCCATCAGCAGAAACGTCAAAAAAAAAAGTTTGCCAGTTATCAGCAGCAAGCTTTACCGGGCATACTGAAACCTTAGAGTATTCAGTAGTTTGATGACAGCGGATTCACGCTCCAACAAAATTGGGCTCTTGCGCATTTGGTCCGTTCAACGACTGCTATCAGTCAAGAGCTGTTTCCAGTGAATTACTGTGTAGTCTACACTGGAGGAAAAGTCTTAGCTAATCGCTAACGTAGACGCGATCAAATAGATCTTAATAAACACTTGAGACGAAAATATAGGGGAAACGTGTGAGAGCGTCGTTGGAATTTTTTGCAAGCGACTTCGTAAATGTGTAGAGGCCAAGGGAGGTAATTTTGAGAGCGCTTTACGAACTTTCTGGTTTCTCGTTGTAATATTAATCAAATAAACCTAAATACAACTTTAATTTAATAAAATCATTTCTTTCACCAACCATTCACTCAACATCAATACGTCCGCATATTTGGATTTACGATATTTTCTTCCTTCAAAGCAATAGTCTGTATCCCCATGTTTCCATGCTGTTCTGCGTCAATAATCTCCATTGGTTCATCCTCTTCGTCAGACATTTCATTCTCAGCCAGCCTTCTCTTATGATTGAAATGATCAAAACAGCTATTTCGCTGGCGCTCTAACGCTTCTCGTCTTCGTCGTGCCTGCAATGCAACGGCTTTGCTTGCATTTTTGTAGCGGCTGAATCGCGGGTGTTCACCCAACGCTGTAGAATCCACATGTGCTTCACTTAGTTCACCAACCAATGCGTCAATGTCTGTCATAGCAGTCTTTCAAGTAACGACTTAGTTATACTTAATTGGGAATGGTCTCCGGTCTTGTGTGACGTACCAAAAAAAATTCACTTGTTTATGCAATAGTTTTTTTTTACTGTTGAAGTCTCTAATAAATTATCAGAACTTTTCACGCACCCTGTAGATCTATGGGTATCTATATAAACGTAAAATAGGTGCATATATAACATATGTAATATACGTATTCATACCGGGTGCATGTGGTGCAGTGGTTAGAGGTGTTCTGCGTCGTACACGAGTTCGATCTGGCGCTCCTGGCTCATCAAGCCATCCATACCTCCGGGGTCGATAAATTGGAACTAGACTAGTCTCAAACTTGCCTGGGACGATCACTGACTCCGTTCAACGGGAGGTCACCGCGAGTCACTGTAAAAGCTAATTACGCATTCAGCCCACCTCAAACGAAGTTGTAAATTGAACATGAATGCATGGCGCATCCCTTAGGAATTGATTAACGCCAAGAGCTTTAACCTTTTATCTCTTATATATATATATATATATATATATATAAGTATATTTTGACTGTGTGTTTGCACTCAAAAAAAAACCTCTTATAAGAAGGCTCCAAAAAAAAAAACAAATATACTGTTAGAATTACTGGTTTTTGAGCCACCAATAGTACTAAAATTTTTGTGTAATTCAAGCGCGCAGCAGCCGAGAAAGCAATGTTCGTCAAAAGGTAAACGTGATTATATGATAGTCGCCAAAGCGTACTGAGAAGGCTTTTCTTTGACCAATCACAATTTCGCAATCTTTGGATCTTGTGCTGTAGAGTATAAGCTAAAGCCCGAGAGAACAGCCCTATCTAACGAAAGGGCCTCTGAGTGATTGTGTACTAGAACGGTACGCACATCGTCTTCTGAAGCTATGACAAACGAAGTATGCGGCTATATGGAAAATTGTCGGAAGTAAAACTCTGTTAAAAAAGTTGATTTGATAACTTCGCTAAATGGTTCGTACTTGTCTCTGTATGATTGCATAATTAAGAAAGAGGATTTCATCATATGTCTTACCGGTAGAGACTCAATCTGCAGGAGTTAAGGTATCATACCCTAGGGATCTTATACGATGTGAGATGATAAACATATAGGCGAAACGCTTTGCGCCCACATAAAAGAACAGCCACCTCAAAAAGTGAAAAGCTGGACAAGAACTCTCCTATATAAATATAGGGCAAAAAAGCAGGAAGATGGTGGCTTTGAGGTGATAGTGAGAATCCTGAAATACGAGACAAAAACGCTAGTGCGCAAAGCTTTTGAGGCTTCTTTCATCAATTTCGAGAAACGAGGAATGGATAGAAGAGAAAATATAGTCTGAGCGTGCTGTGTGCTCCTAATTTTTATTGCTTTTTAATAATGTATGATTTTATAAATATACATTTGAGGGTAATGAGTGGTACGCAATATATTCAACAAATCAAATTGCATCATGTTAATATAATATATGCAATATAATATGGAACACAGTAAATTATTCATTTTAATGCAGAATACTAGTAGAATGCTACTATTTCAGTGGTACTGTACTAATATTTCAATGAGTGGATCGTGAGTCAGTTCCATTTTTTCACCTAGGAAAGCGATACCGCCAAAACGTCAGTCAATACTTTACTACATGAAATTGTATTCTGAATTGCATTGTATTCAAAAATCTCACTCCTAACAACCTCACTTTTATCCCACATTACACTCAAGTAGCCGATGATCTTTTCCGTATAAGATGTCGAAAGGGGATTTTCTTCAACATGTAGATACATGTGTTGATTTTCATATCTGATTTTGCTATAAATAGAGAAAATATTGATTGAAAACTTAGATATGGCATGGAATAGTACGTCTGATTCTGAAGAAGACGGAATCGCTGAAACGCCAGCATTTGTCTTTGAAAAAGTTGTATCAACCTTGTACAAACGTTGGAAAAGAAATTTGTAAGAAAATTTTACTTTCGTGCTGAGGTTTTGCAAAAGTCGACTTGATTTAAAAGGGAATGTATTAGCTGTTCTCGTTGCAAATGGCATCACTACTACTACTACTACTGACTGTCGTTCCTATATTAAACATCATTAGCGTTGGATAAAATCATGTAGATCCTAATTGCCTTGATTTGATCAATAAGCTTTGCTGTCGATGCATTGTAGGTACTTAAAATTTGAAGCATACGATGTTGATTCGAGCGCTGATTTCTGGACAACATTGCAGAAGTCCGTCCACGAACTAAACAAAATGAGGATTCGGTTGTCCTCTGTTAATTCGTGTGCATTTAACAAAGTATAAGGTATATGGTGCATCCCTAACGATGTAATCAACGAAAAGCCTCCATCTTTTTCACAATCATTTGGTGACACCAACCGTGTTCGATGTGAAACATACTCGTTCTTTAGTTTTTTTCTAAAGAAAATCAAATGTGATGCGAGAAGGACAGAGTAGGGGAAGTAACGCCGATCGTCACGAGCACACTTTTGACTCGACCCCGTATCGGACTCACTAGGTCTCTCGTTTTTTCAACGATGGTAGCGCACTTTTCCAGGATCGGCACTCGCTCCTCGGATTCAGAGTTGGAAGACTTTAACAACAGTCCTCAAATTGCAAACACCTCACAAGCAAAAACTCCAAATATCATTACGTATGATGGAAACGAGAAGGGAAATCAAGTGTAGCGTACCAGAATACGTGTAGATATGCCTAATGTGCGTTATGCAAAACAAAATAGACAAATTTAAACATGCTGCTCAACTTTGTTTTATAACGCTCCATGAAACCATGTTGAATTATTATTCAATTGGAAAGTCGACTATTCATGCAGTTAAGGATAAAGGATAGAGCTTTTGGCGTTGATCAATCCCTGAACGTTGCGCCATACAATGGCCTTGTATTTTTGCTTCGTTTGAAGTGATTGAATGCATATCTGAGCCTTTACAATGACTCGCGGTGGATTACGGCTGTATCGAGTTAGTGCTGCTTATCCTATCAGACAAGACTGGTACCACTGAACCGATCCCGTAGTGAATAAATGGCTTGGTGAGCTATGAGCGCGAGGTCAAGCCATAAATCTTGTGTGCGACTCAGAGCCTCTCTGGCCACTGCGCCATATGCTCCCGACCGTACCGTGGCTAAGCGAATGACAGTATTGGTATCTCAGTTTGTTTTTGTGCATTGTTTGCCGCTTACGCTATAGTTTCTATAACATCAAATCATGGAAATATCCTTTTTCAATTATGGAACAAGCACAATGAATGAGTGGTGAATAGTACATCATCAGAACTTCTTACTGATCAAACACGATGTTGATAATAACAAGATTTTTTAAAACACAACAGTAACTGATATTTTGATGGAATAGCCTTTTTTAATGCTTGGAATGGTCACACTCATATACATTTCACTCAGTGAGCTTTCATAACTATAGTAGAAGAATATTCGATAAATAAACTTCACTCGAAAAGTCAAGATCTTCCTCAAAATACGCATCACTTTGTTCCCCTGAAGCCTTCCAACTGATTATTGGAGACCAGCGGTACAGAGTAATGTGCGACTTGCGACTGTGTTTGGTTTGGCTGAGATAAAATTTACTCTAGGTATGGTGTGAGGTCACGTCAGCCTACAATACAGTCTTCCCATCCGTTCACTTATGAATTTTTGGAATTTATGGGGAGTCAGAGTACATAGGATTAACTTGAAACAAACCGAAAGAACATTGGTTCTCATTTTTAAACGTTCAAGTCAACCTATCCGAAAGGGCCAAAAGAAGGAGGTGGCACTGAAATCTGAGTAATAAAAGCATATTAGTTCACTACCTTTTCTCTTATCTCTGTAACAGGAAGCACGCGCTGGTAAGAGACATATTTAGAACAACTAGTGTATGCAAAACAAGTGAGCACAAGAGGATTCTCTAACCTTGGCGCGAAAAATAGCCATTTTCAACATTTTGGGTGCGATGGATGCCTAAAAAAATGGCGCCTACAAATGACAAGTCTGGATGGATTATGACCCCGTTAATCCTGCTATTTATTTTTGAAAAGATAAGCTATAAAAGGTTGCTCAGGATGACAGTCTGAGAATTCGTTAACAGGACTGATTACCACTAAATGTTGTAGGGCGCCCGCTAGATCGTGACTGAGTGAATGGAAGTCTATGGGAAACACAAACTAGCATGACTTACCCTAACGATAGAGACAGCGATTGGAAAGGATTGAGTACGATATATCCGAAATCTTGTAAGGCATGTGGGGAAGAACACGTCGGAAAGATGCGGTGACCACTCGCTTGCGTACAAAAGAGTACTTATATCTTTCGTTTCGAGTGCTTTCTCAGGAGCACAGCTCAAATTTCTTTATGCCAAATAATCATTTTTGAGCCACGCATGTCATGTGGTCTGCTAAGAAAGGGCTGACTCATAGAGCTCAATACTCTTGCAGTTTCGTCAGAAGGGCAGTTGCTCTTTCTCGTGTATCGGGGTCTATAAGTCAACCCTGCACAGACCACTGACATGCGTGGCTCAAAAATGATTATTTGGCATATTGAAAAGAGTACTTCGTTCTTAGTTGGGAATTTTGAAGCCAAGCAGAACACTCTGCCACACACATATTGGGTCCAGAAACGAAATTATAAAGAATTTCGTAAAAAATTCACTATGCATCCATACCATTGTATAATCTATGAGCGAAAAATCCATGAAGTATGTTGAATAAATCGAAAACTCTAAAAAATGATTTAAAAGGAAAATTGTGCTCTAATCTTGAGTGACGTAAGGCTAACTTTCGCCAACCTCAGCCAAGCACAGTCCGCAGAAATGCAAGGCTGCGCGGTTGGTCATCAATAAATAAGTGAAAGACTTGAAAGAAACGAAGCGGTGAGTGTTTTTAAGAGGCTGTTTACTTTACGATTCGATAAGGGATGTATAAGCTTTTTGCAGAAGTTATGAAAGTGTTTAACGAGGTGGATTGCATGTCAATTTGATCGTTGAAGCCTCTTAAAGGCTATACCGCAGAAAAAACAGTCAGTAATGCATGTGATAAACTCTGTTTTTATAAAGCTGGTGCCTTTTCATCAATAACACGGTGAAATAGAAAAATGTCGTGCTTAATAGATAGCCGATTCCGAAAATCCATCTAAATAGTTTCATGAAATCCTGAGATAGAAATAAATGCGGTTCAAAAGTTGCGAACTAGTCATGCAAGACTTTTCATCGCCTGAAACGTACCATCATACAGTATCAATAGTTTTTTCTTTGCCCTCCACTAAAACCAGTTTTACTTATCTATGACACGTTGAATTTGATTGTGAAATGATCCTCATGTTTGTGAAGGATTCTGACTTCATAACAATAAAAATATGTAACAATACGGACGGGTTAAGTCAGACGTGTTTCGGATTTCCATATCCTTTAGCATCAAATTCTTTTTATTAATCGAGCAAAAAAATCATCACAAGGTCTCTCTAACTAGCATCACATCACAAAATTATTATCGATGGTCACCCACACCTCTAACAGTATGTTGTTTTATCACTAGGTGCAATATGCTTATACCACTTAGAAAATAGAGATTCAGGCGCGTCATGAATCCTTTCCAAAACAAGGTTTTTACCATTCTATCAATGATGGAAATAACAAAAAAAAACTAAAGGTCGGCGAAACAATTAGGGAGGGCGAAGCTAATGGACTTGTCTAGCCAAAGATCCATTGACCCTATTCAATACTGATAAATAGGTTTATTTCAACAGTTTTTTCAATCTGCTTCGAACAAGTGCCGAAGGAAATGACTGCATCGCGCATAATAGATATAGGTAGTAGTTAACTATTAAAATAGTAAAAAATAAAGTCCGCTATCAGACGCAATAAGTAAACTGCTATAGCAGTGTATCTAAAACAGCTTTACAAGTACATATTGACTGTTTATCATGAATCAAAAAATTGCCTAACTTAGAGTCACAGCCAGACCCGAACCTTGAATAATTCAAATCTGAAACTGTCTTCAGACAATGTGTGAAATGAATGCGCTCTAAGTAAAAAACTCTGACTTTTTCCTTGTCTTTCACCTTCGTTATGAATAAACTCCCGTGTTATTTACAATCAATGGACGATTCACGTTATTTTCAATAACTCAGTGATCGCTGATTGAACGAAAAACTTGTTTCAAGAGAGACGACTACAGTAATTACAGGCTCATCCTGTTGCGATTCTACCCGTGACACTTTCCAAGGTCACTACTGATATAATCGAAAAGGTGTCATATTTTTGCATTAGAATGCACACTTGCGTATTCAATCTTTACTCAAGCATCCATTCATTCTTCAGTGTGCTGATTATCTTACTCATCTTCCATTTATTTCATATCTTTGATCAGCGACTTCATTTCCTATCTAATGAGCACTGCATTGCATTACACTATTGATGCACTATTTATACACTATGACTAGTAACTATATTGATTAATTTACCTGGCATGATTTAAAGGTGTTCAAACGGGTTGATTGTGGACAAGAATGCCATTGAAGTACGCGACGATGTCGCTGACAGCAAAACGTGAATCGTCCGACAACGATCATCCTCTATTGGATAATAATCCTATCACAACCGTATGCTGTTTTTGTAGTTCTATGAATATCATGATTAGATATCTAATGCATTTGTCTTTGGCATTTATGCAATATTTTTCGCATGGTCAAGGTCGACAGATGACCGTTTTCGAATAAACTGTTGTTGACTCTCTCACTCTCTTTGAGTCACAGCAAGTGATGATTGATAGTGCAGTAGATTTGATCTGATTGAGAGGCAGTCATGATTCGGACACTTTTTTTGTTCAATGACCGTGCACTAAGCTGTACACAGCTAGCTCCCAACTCATTCTCATTTCTTTATCTCAGAATGGTAATATCCTATCAAGCAAGAGAGATTGTTGTGCTTTATTTCAGCGTTTTGGGTATCTCTTGTACTGCAAATTGATTATTATTTCTTCATACTGCGTAGTTCAGATGAAGAGCAAGTCACTGAAAGCTGATGGAGGTGGTTGTTTGACTACAAGGACGAGATATGTCGTGCTCTTCTTGGGTAAGATATTTTACAGATTATCCTTTAACAAGGCTTTTTGTTCCAAAGTTTTCGAACCGTAATGAGTTCGCCTCCAGTTTATATAGAATTATTGGACCAGAACTTCGTGATTCTTTCTTTTTTTTATAAATACCGTAATGAGTTCGCCTCCAGTTTATATAGAATTATTGGACCAGAACTTCGTGATTCTTTCTTTTTTTATAAATAAAAGACATTCCTGACGCTAGAAGTTGAGGAGGGGGGAATAGTAAAGTAGTTTGTGATGCGGTCCACCAACAAGGATGACATTGCCCTTTCCAACTCTCTTTCAAATTTCACGTGGGAACGTCACCGCTGTCTACAAAATGAGAAAAAGGATTGACTGTAACAACAATCTACGACGTTCATAAAGAAGGCGAAATATTTCAGCAGCAGTCGAAGCCCTATATGTTCAAAGACCTATCGAATACTATTAAGAGTGCTAGAATGCACGCAGCACATGTGGTAAAGGTTCATGTGAATTTTATTGTTAATATTAACTAGAAATAATGATAACAAGCACTAGTAATCATGACCAAAGTCGAAAACGATCCTAGTTGTTGATTATAATCATAGTGAAGATACCAATAATAAAAATAATGATGGTAATGATTATATTAATATTATAATTACTATTGATGGTATTTTTTTCATATCACGCAACATATTTAATATAGAGCTTTGATAACATATCACTGCTTGCAAGGCGATAAAATGGAAAGTACTTTTGCACATTGACTAATATTAGCAATTGATTAAAAAATAAAAGTAGAAATGATTACAAAAAATAGGTGCGTCAAATTTTCTTACCTCCTATTTAGGATCGGCATGTATTGCTTCCATAGCCTCTAATATGATTGTATTGAATTTTACGCTGATTTGCATGGGCAGGGAATACAATGAGGTTTGTAGAATTCACGGCTGTGTGCATATTTTTTTTTACACAATATTTACCAAAACCGTCTACCAATTTGTAACCACGTTATTCTTTTTGCCACACAAGGTTGATAACCACCTGTAGACTCGGTAAAGTGACCGGATAGCTAGTTCGAACTAATGACCGCATGAATAGCAGAGTACCGCCAAACACTTCATTTTGCATAACTTACAAATACATTCCTATTCCCTATTCAATGGTCCCTATTCAATGGAAAACCAGCAAGACCGTATTGTTGTTCAAAAAGGGAGACCTTCAAGACATAGGCAATTATGGCCCAATCTGCTTGCTGTCCGTTGTCTATGAACTCTTTACTCGAGTCATCCTGAACAGGATTGACAGAACACTGGACGAAGGACAGCCATGCGAACAAGCAGGGTTCAGAAAAGGATTTAGTACCATGGACCACATCCACACGATCACAAGACTCATTGAAGTTTCGCGAGAGTACAAACAACCACTCTGTCTCACTTTCATCGATCTGAAAAAAGCCTTTGATTCAGTGGAAACAGAAGCGGTTATAGAGGCTCTGGATAACCAGGGCGTCCCTACTCGGTACATAATGATCCTTCGTGAGCTTTATAAAGATTTCACGACCAGAATATCTCCATTCTACAACAATATCACAATTGACGTAAGAAGAGGGGTTCGACAAGGCGATACAATATCGCCAAAACTATTCACTGCCACCCTACAAAACGTCATGCGAACATTAGAATGGGACGAAATGGGAGTGAAAATTGACGGTCGACAATTAAACCATCTTCGCTTTGCTGACGATATCGTTCTCATAACACCAAACATCAGCCAAGCGGAACGAATGTTGACTGATTTCGATAACGCCTGTGGAAAGATTGGTCTTCAACTGAATCTAACGAAAACAATGTTCATGAGGAACGGATGGGTTTCTAATGCCCCATTCACGCTCAACGGAACGACAATTTCCGAATGCTCCAGTTACATCTATCTAGGTCGTGAAATCAACATGATGAACGACCTAGCCCCAGAGTTGAGCAGGAGGAAACGAGCGGCTTGGGGAACGTTTAAGAGCATCGAAGATGTAGTGAAGAGGACAAAGAACATCCGACTCCGTGCCCACCTTTTCGACTCGACAATTATCCCTGCCCTAACGTATGCAGCAGAAACCTGGTCGCTACGTAAGCAGGATGAAAGATCACTTGCCGTTATCGAACGCGCAGTCGAAAGGTCGATGCTAGGAGTGTCTGGTATTTCGCAAATGAGACAAAGGATCCGAACTTCCGACCTACGTCAACGATCGAAAATCAGAGACGCCGTTCTACGCGCCAGGATATCGAAAATAAGGTGGGCCGGACACGTGATGCGCTTCAACGACAACCGATGGACGAGAGCCGTTACCGACTGGATTCCTCGGGACGTCAAGCGCTCTAAAGAAAGACCACTGACCCGTTGGTCCGATTTTTTCACGAAAGCGATGGAAGAAAGATATGATGCTCAGCGAATCCCTAGAGCGAGGAGGACCCACTGGGCTACTCTTGCACGCGATAGGGAAAAATGGAAGAGTTGCTGGTACCCGCTCGAGTCACTCGACGATCAACGGGACGACAGGTGATACAGGTGATACAAATACATTATATATATATATATGTATATATAGATTGGAGTGCGTGAATGATTAGAGGCTCTCTGCGTCGCACACGTGGTCGATGGTTCGATCTCGCGCTCATGGCTCACCAAGCCCTTCATCCCTTCGGGTTTTGTAGAACGGTACCAGACTTGTATGGGAAGATAAGGCTGTTGACTGATAGATCGGTAGGCCACTGCAAGTCGTTGTAAAGTCCAGTTATGCACTTAGTTTCTCAAGGAAACTGAAAAGACGAATGCATGGCGCGTTCTTGAAGGGATTGATTGAAACCAATAGTTCAATCCGTATTTTTCTTTATATATGTGTATATACATGTATATATATATATATATATATACGTATGCATATATACACATATGCATATATATATATATATATATATATACAAATTGACAATCGCTTCAGATTATGTGACTATTACAGAGCAATCCAATGGACATTAAAAATCGTGGACCTTATGACTATACACAAACGGAAAAATCATACCTGATGTGGGCAGTGGCTATCGGAACTCTACTGGCTGCGTGGCCTTTTCATTTGTTGGTGATATTCACAAGCTAGTTTGAACTTTTTGAAAAGCAAAAGCATTGAGAGTGATTTGAATTAGAATAGTTCTTTCTGAAACAACGGAAATTTTCATTAAAACCAAAACCAGCTCGCCATCTTCAGTGTTTTGTTTCCAATAAATGATTTCATCAAACCCTATTATGAATTATACTTAGAAGTGAGGCAAAATTTCCTGAAGTGTACTCTATAGTAATATACTAAACACCAACATTCAGGTTCTATGAGCATTTCGGAGCTCGTATTGTGTTCTTCATAGCAGGTATGATCTCAACCATATCAACAGCTATCATACCTTTCACGGCCGGCTATAGTTGGACAGCACTTCTTCTTGCTCGGTTTTTCCAGGTGTGTTATCGGTGATAACGTAGTGTTAGTTTTTTTTTCTCATAAAAAATATCCCTATAGAAAATCTTAGTGAGAACGACTTATTGACGCTTCAAAAAAAAAAATGCTCAGCAACCAACGGGTTATTTCATCCAAGAAAAATAACAGCAAGCCAGCTAATGGTCTTTCGGAAGAATATGCTGATACAATGTCAAACAGTATGGATTTTGTACAATGGAGGGTATTACGCTATAACCTCTCAACATTGATTTGTAAGGTGCATGGCAATGAGCTTACTTGTCAAGGAAGATCATTAAAAATCTAGTTGTTTCGAAATTACGACATTGATATGTTGTACGTTATACCTGCTTGTACACCACGTCTTCTGTCTTTTTAAGGGTATCTCATTCGGTGCGGATTTCGCGGCGATTGGTCTTATTGTAGTTCATTGGGCCTCCCTCAAACAGCATGGATTCTTCATCTCATTACTCTCTTCATTTTCGCAATTATCAGTAATGTTTACGATGCCGGTAGCGGGTGAGGTAAGATGATAGAATCATAATACTTAGCAGCTTGACTTCGAAGAATAAAGTTTTATTTGTAGCTGTGTGAATCATCATTCGGTTGGCCGTCAGTCTATTATGTTCATGCAGTACTCAGTGGAATTTTGTTTGCAGCTTGGTATTTTTACTATCGGTAATAACTTTTCGCTTTTACACACCTTTCTAAGACTGTAATTAGTTCTGTGTTAAGAGATGATCCAGTAGATCATCCGTTAATGACCGAAATTGAACTGGAGAAAATCCAGCGCGGCAAAGGTGAAGTAAAAATAAACGAACCGACCCCTGTCAAGGCAAGTTTGAAATCGATATCATGACCTAATTAAAGAGGAGTTATTCTCTGAGAATCACCTCTCAGGCTATCATGACAAATCCTATAATGTGGGCAGTATGGCTATCAGCATTCGGTGAGCTGATGATGTCGCAGTTTATCGTCATGTATGCTCCAACCTACCTCAAAGAAGTAAGTTATTCGGTTAATGCCAAGAAACGACGACCACAGTGCTCCATACTCATGTTCTATTTACTGCGCTCAAGATGAACAATTTTCCATATTTATAATAAGCCAGTTTTTTTCTTGAGCGAGAACGAGTTGACTAATGACAAGTTTCGAAAAAAAGACAAATATCTAAATGATTTGCCGTATCGGTTGAAACCTAGCCCCCAGAAGGTCAGCTTTTAATCGGTTAAGATACCAGCGTTTTCGCTGATGACGACTTAGAAATACACTGTCGAGACCATAGGATAGTGCAACGAAAAGGAAATTAGCTCAGCCGAAAGTATCAGTTCTATAAATGCAGCACACAGCCAGCAGTCCTTACCAATCACAGAAAACCGAGACTATAATCTGTAGCCCAGTTGTTGTCGGTCAGTGCATCAGGTGTCTATAGAGACATTGCTTTGAGGCAGCTCATTTCATAACGATGCCACGTAATGCTTGAGGCAGCCATTCATAACAATGCCACGTAGTACAACAGTAAACACTCTTTGCACTCACGCAGAGTTTGGTGTTGCAAAATCATTCATAAGTCCATATCTATGTGCGAGAATATTGTGACACCCAATATATCAAACTAACACCAAACAAAGACTACGCATGATGGATAGCACATGGAAACCTGTTCTCAGTACGATGCAGATTGCAGACATTCAGATAATGAAGACTTTACCTCATATCCCAGCTATTTTCATTACTACATCATTTAGTAGCTTAAGCGCACGTGAATGACCAGCACTTGTTAAGCGTGTCTGCTTTTCCCACATAAGTACAATTTTTAACACAGAGCGCTCGGCGCTGTTCTCGTGACGCTGTGACGTGAGACAATGCCGGTTCAATGTTTAGTTTAGAACTGTGATGTAGATAATAGATGACTTCCTTTCTTTACAATCAGAAGACTTCAGTATTCGAGATCATAAAAAAATTATGGAGGTGACTAAGATCTATTGCTTCGTGAGTGTACAAGATATGTATTACGATAACCCACCATACAACCACGTTGCCAACAATCTCGAAAAAAAAATGTAAGAAACACATTTGTCGCAGCTATTTTGATATACTCTGTAACTGTACATTTCATTTGACGACAACGACTTATCACAGTGATTGGAATGGTATCACAATTAGTTACCACAGTCATTACTAGCTGTCAGCGAATTCTTTCGAGAGAAAGTCCTCTGTGAATCTTTAAGAGCATAGCAAAACTTTTTCCGGCTAACACTCGGAACAGCATTTGTGTCGCATTGACTTTTGAATGACTATAAGAAGTGAGCGGTAGAGTTTTGCACAAATATAATACTAACAGAAACGAGGTAACTTGAGTGGAAGCCATACTGTTCACAAAGTTTATTAGGAAACGTCTATGGAAGCCTATAATAAGTTGATAGTGACACCTATAAAGGTCACAATTGCCATTTTATAATCCAAATATTTGATGAAAATCATTCAATACTTTTTTATTGAGGTTTGCATTGAGACAAAGAACATCTGAAGAGCACATATAGATTATTCCAACAAAAGAAAGAACATTTGCAAATCATTCCTCGTCTCGCTACCTACATTGTATCATATTTCAAACAAGGAAATTCAACTTATTCGCGGATCTAATGCACGTTCATTATTTCTAAAAAAAGTTTAGCAAAAGAGTCGTCACAGACACCGTCCGAATTCCTTTTTAAGTGCTTTTTACAAGAGTTGAAGATTGAATGATATAATTGATATTGATTGTAAAGATTGTGCGGATCTATCAAGAATTTTGGGTGGAGCTCAAGCACTCCAAGAAGCAGTAATTCGAGAAAATTTGCTGAGTAGATTGCATCTCATCTTTATCAAAAAAATTAGAACCTTATATATAACAACAACTTCTTCACGTCTTCACCTTTGTTAAAAACCAAAATACGTTTGACATCTTAAGCGATGCCATTCCGATGGCACTCGCCGTGCGGTTATCAATTCTATCAAACTGCCTCTGTAGCTGCGCTACGAAGACATAGATAATCTCCGTACGAAAATCAAGCTCTTCTCGTCTCTGTACAGAAACAATTTCGATGAGGCACATCAAGGAAAATCCTTGCCGAAAACTCCGTCTTGTCATCGTTATCTTTTGGAGGACCTACTAGTGAAGCAGTAAAAGTGCTCAACGAAGGTGAGCAAGTGAAGAGACGTGTGGATACCTGGCAGAAATAATACCAAGTTTCCGAAACTGTGTAGGTTGGATTAGCTCCTGGGTTATGGGAAGCCCACAGTGTAGTAGAAAACATATCAAAGTCGGTAATCGTTCATTTGCATAGATTACGCAAGTCATCAGCTTCGAATATATACAAGAAGCGAAATAAAGGAGAGAGATTGTGCCGACTGTAGCTAAGATTTAGGGCGCCTCAACAACAACGCTAATCCACCCTGTGTCTATTATGTGCTTCAACAATGCCTCTTAAAATATAATCGGGATACGGACCACAAAATCACGCAATATAACTCAAACCTTACAAAATTGCCTTGCCTCCTAGCTTACGAAAATAAACAGCGAAGACAAACGTAAAATGTATGTGTATTGAAATATATGATGTCGAAACCGTTTATTTGTGCAGACGTTTACTTGCTTTTCTAAGAGTGGTTCTCATCAGGTGCTTGGATTTCGCGTCGCTCATACGGGTTATTTCGTTGCTATACCACGAGCTCTCCATTTAGCTTTCAAAATCATCAGTGGAATAGCAAGTGATAGAATAAGGTATGCACTACTCTTTATCGTGCCTTTCCTTTTTGAACTTGGAAGTATTCTGAGTAAATGAGTTGTTTCAGTTTTTTGTCGGAGAAAACAAAAATGAGAATCTTCAATTCAATTGCTTTAATGGTTTGTGATAAGAATACTTTTTCGAGATCTTTCTGCTTTAGGCATATTTGTAATTTCGTCCGATTTAGATGTCCGGCATATTTTTCTGTATTCTCGGATTCCTACCAAGAGAATTAGCACATTATGCACTTGCTACATTACTTATCATAGAATGCTCAACTGGTTTCATCTGTGGAGGATTCTATAAATGTGCAACTCTTGTTGCCAGGTGATGGAGAAGATTTTTTTTCACATCCTCTACCATTTCCAATAGCGATTATAGCCAAAGCTTCAGAAAATCACGATTGAAAATCTCTTTAAAATAACCATGATGCCTTCAACGCGTTTCGAGGCGAAATGAAAATTAAACACCATGAAGATTATAAAAATTGCTAGTCTAACTTACCAGCTGCCACTCGCGTGTTTGTGTTTTGTCATGCTGTATGGGAGCTTCAAGATGTTTAGAAGTGCTTTGCAACACCCCCGCAGTTCTTGGCTTGATTTCAAGCTTCAGAAAAATTTGGTCGTCCATATCTCCGAGACTGGCGAATTGGTGTCAGACTGCGCGGTGAAAACAAGAGCACTAACTCAATATTTTCCCAAGTTCGTATGCTAACACAACGTTCTTACAAATGTTCAATCCGCCTAACACTTCGGCTCTTAAGCCATTTTCAGCGCGATGATTCGAAAGAGTAGTTCGTTCTCGTGATGTGCGTTTTCGTTGTAGGATCGAATCGAATCTTCGGAGTAGAACACTGCTTAGGGACTCGTTTCTACAAAACGGCTGCTAATGTATTGTCGACTATTTCGATTCGAATCAGCTCAGCGCTGAAGAAAGCGAAATAGTTAAAACGTTGGCATTCATAGCAGCCTCGTACTAGCTTGATAAAGTGGAAGATTTTCGATAAGTCATGTCAAAGTAGAATGAAAGGGCCTGTTTTAGAAATACCGACTTAAGACATTGACAGAAACTCGTGAGTTATTGTGCAGTCTAAGTTTGCATTCAGCTAGGGCTGCGATGCTCTGTAACTGTATACAAATTCTCTTGACAAGCTAAGGTAAGAGACTATTATAATAGATTTTAAGCGAAGCAATACTGGAGCCCACTCTGCGTCCGAATAAGGAATACCTAGTCGACAAACTTAAGGCTAAACCAAATACCCTAACTGAAGCGCATAGGATATAGAGACTTGAAGGAGAAGGTTTTGAAATAAAAACACCTTCCTCCCCACAAGAATGTAAACCTCAGCGCGTAACATTGTGAAAGCCTTCTGAATAAATTCCGCGAATCCAAGCATGAGTCACAGGGAGAAATCCCTCGCTAACACGCGTAATTAAACGTAGTATATAAGAATGATGTTTTGATGTGAGGGGTGCATTGGCAATCCATACGAACTGTGTACGTAGGTCTCCTCATAGAATATTCAGCTGAACATTCATATGAAATGTGAGTATGTGGAAAAGCCGAAATGTTTATATTGTTAATGAAATTAAGCTATGGTGATTTTTTCTACTAAAGTTATGGAAGCGCTTAACGGGCTAGGTTACAGACGACCTGCTTTTTTGGGATCTTAAGAGTGCGAAATTCGCTGAAAACGCAACTGTCGAAATGAAATCAGGGAAGCTGTAAGCTTTTGAGCGATGTCGAGGTTAATAGAAAGCGGTTTTGGGAATAATCACTTCATAAGTGGATCGCGCTTCGCTAGGCGGTTGGTCATCATTGAACACTTTCAGCTTTTAGCAGTTCTTATAGATGAAAATTGGGAAAAATTGTCACTATGTAATCAAAAAGCTTATTTTAATCTTAAGAAGGGAAAAAAGTGTTAAGACTATAGAGACGTTTACTATGTATGTGAAAAATCAAATCAGCTATTTGATCTGCTGATAAACTCGTAAATATTCTTGAATTTTAGGCAGCACTCACATTTTGTGCTCTCCCAAATTCAATTTATCAAATGTCTATCGCTATTCATTGAACCTCTACTGGTGTTTCTCATATGTACACACAATACTATCGGTGAATGGAGAATGGTTTTCATATTTCATGGCGTGCTTCTCATTGGTAATTTTCTTTAACTCCTATGATCTTTCTGTTTCTCTGTAAATTTTAACACAAAGAAGATGGATGCCAGATGAAACAAAATAAATTCCAATTCTCCGTCAATTAAAAACGCAACAGCATTGATCCACACGTGTGCATCGCGCAGGACTTTATTTAAGAAGTTGTTTCAAATATTTAGATGATCACGGCTTGAAGGATAGTTTTTCATCATAGGAAGAAATATCAACAAAATATCCGCTGGAAGGCAAAACACCATTTATTCAAATTATGAATATCGACCTCTTATTTACTACCAGTTATATTTTAATATCAGAGCCTGATGTTGAGATATGAGGAGAGCTCGGAACCACAAGCGGGCTTCGAACACGGGAATTTCTTTTCCAATGACTCACAAATATCCATTACATCAACCGAGGCCGTTTCTTTGTTTTTCTCTCTCAGTCTTGATTCAATATACTGACAACGAAGTGTTTAGTGCACAAAAGTGTTTTCTTCACTGTACTAGTAATCAATCGATGGCTCAATGCACGGAGGTGCTATGTGCGTAGCTTTCAAAAAGATGTTTTCTTAGCATATCCCACTGTACTGTTTCGAACACCATTCGTTCTTTCGCTCTGTTTTTTGATGACGAAATCAGTTGCAAATTTTCAAGTGCTAAATTAATGAGAGAACATCTATTCTGGACCACTTGGTATTTTATATCTACTTTGCATAAGCTATCGACTGAATATAAAAATTTCGCGAGAGAACTTTTGTGCATCAAAATTAGCCACTTTCTTCAATTGATAGCCTATGAAATACAGATGTAAAACCTAGAAGGCCCAGGAAAAGCTGTCTTGTCACTAATTTCGTCACTTGATTATTTACAGCATATTTTGTGATCGAAGAAAAGAAAAAAAAACCAAGTGGAAGTGTTTGCATGCATTAAACTATTGATTAATTGCGAGCCCTCCAGGAGAAAACTCTATGCTTCAAATTAACCATCGCAAAATGCGCGGTTTCTCGAGACGAGACTTCGTCGTCAACTTTTATAACCGACTTTTAACCTTTAACTTTTTGAAATAACTTAAATAGCGTTGGAACATGGCTGAGAGAAAAACGTGTTAAAGATATGGGTTAGTGTAATGAGTAACCCGTTATCCCTTACAAATGATAATTGCCGTTCCGGAACCCACCTGAGATGCCGAGATTTGCTGGTGCCCCAACAATTTTTTAAACGCCTCAAATCTCCATTAGATCTTATCGATTCAAAGAAACTATAAAAAAAAACTTGTTTTTATCTATCACTACCACAAGATTTTACAACACATTTAGCAAAATGTGGATCCCAGCATTTCCTGATTTGAAATCATTTTTCGCAGCCAGCATCTACGAAGGAACATTTTTGCTCTGGGTTCAACTGCTGCTTGACGATCTTTGCCTCTTCACCATGCACACTGCATGTTGATCGAGTTAATTTTCCGAGACCTTTAGAATAGTCGTGTTGAAACGGTTCCAAGTGCATTAACAGTAGTTGTATTGTCCTGTCAACTCTGACACCAACTTCTCCACCCCGGATGGATGAGAAGCATGAGGGTCGGCGTGAGATTGAGCTAGCACCTGAGTAGCTTGAACTGTCCAAGTAACGAACTTAATCACTATAACTGCATTATCTCTTCGAAAGGGAATTCACGTGATGAAAAGGCGATGATTATTCTTTAAGGCTGGTGACACTAAGTTGAGAATACTGATTATTTTACGAGCGTAAATTACGCTTCGTTAAACTTTACCATTACTGGTACGAAGGCATCGTGGCCGAGTGGTTGTGATGCTCGTCGCGGCGCAAGTGGACCCGAACTCTCTCCGGCAGTCAACAATAGGGTTTTATGGGACGCCACAAGCAGGATATCCTCGAGACCGCAAGGACACTAGCTAGACCAGTGTTCTACGACGTTCAAGAAGAAGGCGAGTAATCGAATTGATTGCTAGAAGTACTGGAGTCCGCACAGTGGGAAGAAAAACATTGTAAAGACGGATCAACTAAGCGTTAAGAAAAATTGCTGACCCATTTCTTTATACCTCTAGATATCATAATGGCAATAGTGGAATTGATAGAATTTGGAGTAGCTAGACTCTGATTTTCTTCCTGATCGATTAGAAAAAGCGTCTGCAGAGGGCAAAAACCTTAAGCATATTTTTGATTCTTAAGACAGATACTATCGATTAATGAAATGGTTAAATGCAAGGTATAGAACGACCGATCGAATTCAGGCGGTAATATCATCTTCTGCTATTTTGCAACCGACAAGCCGGCGCCGTTCACGCACATCATAGTGAGCAATGAAACGTCAAAAGAAGACGAGTTGCCGGAGCAAAAAAGGTGATCATCATTTGAACGATGCCAAGCGCGGTCACAACATCTGCACAACGCTACCTGGCATCTCTGTTTCTCAGCCTCTTTTTCCCTTGGATATGTGTGTTTGTCATCGGTCTCCTTCTTCCTTACTCTCATCAAATATCCACATACTTTTCTTTCTTTGCACTCTTACATTCATCTTTATCCGTTGTATAATCAAAAAGTGAGGTGGAATAATCACAAACTCTTTCACAGGGAGCGGTGCGCGCACGTGTACGACAAAATAATTAATAAAGTCTAGAATTTCTGCACTTTGTTCACTCTCTGGCACACGAAATTTGATGTTATCCTCGCTTCTTTTTAGTCACTGAAAATGCTCCTTTCTGCTATCCATGAAATTCAACCAAACTTCCAATGCCTCCAATTCACGCAATTAAAATTTCTTGTGGAAGAACATTTTACATTCTGTCCTTTCCAGGTGAAGAGTGACTTCTATGTACACTTGCAAAAACCAGAATGCTTCGTTTCAATAACTTGAAACAATCTGATCATCGATGAATGAAATTTTTGAACGCCTTCCAAAGCTTCTAAATGCTGGTAATCATCATTTTGTGAAAAAAGGCACATATTCCACATGTGTGTATCGAGCTGTTCTATTTTGCTACAATCTCTGTGATGAATATAAATCTTTTAATTTTCCAGCGTACACTAAATTGATACATAACTTTCTTTCTACTAGCGTTTCGACATCCTCGTCCTCTTCAGAGCCGATTGATCCGAGCAGATAGTCCACATGCTGTCATTCTCCCTTGTACTATGTCTGTGTCTTCATTTCAATGCCATGTAGAACTTTTTTTCAACTGGACACGGACGAAGTAACTTCACTCAGTGGTTACCTTTTACACGGGACAGTTGTCTTAGATACTGATTGTCGACTGATAAGTAGTTCCTTTTCATGCCAAAAATTCCTCCTATGCAGTCGGTATGAGAGCATACAGCGTACCCAACTTCTGCAGTATGGACTGTTGTCTTGGAAGGGAACTGTTAACAGCCGGCAATCAGCACAAGTAACAGCCGTCCTGTCCACAGCCGACTTGGGTCACTTTATTCAAGCAGTGCTCCAGTCAAAGGGATTTACCATGATACCTATACGAAAGACCACATCTCGAGGATGAATGGATATGGACTACCACTCGGATCATAACTCGGATCATCTCTCCTTGAGAAGACGAAGATGTCGAAATAAAAATTATATGACATCCCGCTTTAGCCCAGTCATATAGGAAAGTATCAATTGTTCTTACCGAAATTTAATTGGAGTCGCTTAGGGATATTTCTCTGCACATTCGATCGAATGTCATTAAAACGAATATTCCTCTGTCACAACTTCATTTCTGGCATACCCTGTTGATTTGTTGCGCTCTTAATCTTCCGCCTCACTCTTTCTTTTTACACTTCTTTTTCAACACCATCTTCTCAACAGACGCTAGCAACTTTCGAAGCTTGTAACAAATTTCTTCTGATTGCAGGTTGATAGATGCGCTGGCTAGTTGAATATCTGACATACCAGCAGAACTCATATACGACACTCAGTTGTATTGTGATTGGCATGTGCTTCCAGTTATCAATGAACCTTACGTTGGGTTCCGTCTCTTGGGACATCTTCGTCCTCTCTAAACTATAGTACTTCTTGTTTCCATGTTTACCAATCTCGTGGCACCAACAATACATTCACTTGCTGCTTCTTACTTCATAGATTCACCAAATCTCTTGAAATCATTGCAGTACGAATAGTCGCCTCTCAGACGTTTGCTTACCATACACAGTTTAAGTTGGTAATTTTACCAAAAAGTACTTGTCACAATTTTTAGCTTTGACGGAACTAACCACCTGATCATATAATTTTTAAAATTGCCAGCCAAGATTCAAACCCAGAGCTTTCTATATGGATGTAGATGAGTTCAACACCGGATCGAATCGTGCTAGTAAGACGATTATGAATTTCATAATGTAAATGTTAAGATACACCTCCAGAATGACTTATTGTGCTCGCGTGACAAATAGTGATTCGTGGTGTAGCGTCACAATGTGTTTTAAGGCGTGGAAAAAGTTTGATACTTCTACTGAAGTCCAATTAAGATTAAGTCAATGTCTTTAGCCTTTTCGGTGCTAAGTACATTCATTTGAAAGCACCGACTGCTGCACGCGTAGCTAGTGATTCGTATTGGCGCTCACGGCAATGGAAATCTGCTATTTATTTAGTGATATTTGAGCTCTAAGAGATGACATTGCAGTCAAATGCTATAGTATAACTGAGAAAACTCCTGTAAAGTTTATTTTTATGAGTAAAGAAACTCAAATACTGAAAAATTCTGTGTACTTCAGCAAGAAAAACGCATCTTTGCAAAATGGAACATATTTCCGAATCTTATTAGAAGTTCTTCCTTATTTATTTAAGTCTTTGTCGTCATCGAAAGCTTGAGATGCGATGATTTCAATACCAAACTTGCTTTGTTATGAAGAAGTGTTTAGTAAAAAGCGGGAGAAACCCTCGGTGAAGTCTGCATTCATTGATTTGAGGAATACTTCTTTGGAAAAGATCCATTCCTAACCTCCACACTATTATTATTTCGCTCAAAATATTTATTCAGCAATCAGCAACTTATACAGTCAGTATCATTCAACAGAAATTTACTTTTACTCATGCACTAACATATCCAACAATTTAGCTCGTTGCATGAAAATTTTGATGCTTTTGTGTTTGATGGCGATAAATGAATATTCGATCTCATTCGCTGTACAAGAGTTTTTCACTGTAAGAACGCCTTTTAAACACAAGCACGTTGCGCAATAGCACGAAATTCAAGCTGATTATTAATACTTTCTTATGAAGTTCTTGTCCAGCGAAAAGTGTCGTGCTTTCTTCCCATTCGGCCTAACGAAAATGAACCCAAAAATCAATTAGGTCTATGCATGCAGACAGAATACGCCCATCAGTAACTGAGAGAGGAGCAAGAGCTCTAGATTTTGTCCAAAAAGCACCATAGGCGGAAAAAAACGAGTTAAATTGTGCCGAAAAGTATTACTCACACAGGCGGTTAGGAGGTCTCTAATTTACTGGTGCGCTGTCACGACTACTTTCACGTGGTCACGCTGAAATAATTTGAAGAGCTAAGAATTGGACAGGGTGCAAGAAGTTGTCTTTAGTGCATTAAGCGAATAGAAAAAACTACGAAGAGCACTTAAAATAAGAGCACAGGGTAACGTCAAGAGTCTCCCAGACAAACATTTTTATGGTAGAGACTAAATCAAAAATGAAAAGCTAATAGCCATAGAACGATATAGAACGATAAAACAAAATTTATTTCATAATTCTACATAGATTTTAACTTTTGAATACACGAATGATTCAGAGTTACCGAGAGTTGTTGATAAATTAACACTGCACGCAGTTCCAGGCAGCACCATTTTGACGAATTATATCAATTTTTATATAGTCTTTGAGGATTTTTCTAGCTCAAAGTTTGATTAAAAATTCGTCTGTGGTACCAGAGTTGGCAGACACGCGTATTTCGGCAGTTCCTTTATTGTCAGTGCCGTTTTCTCGACCACTCGCCCCCTATCAAAAGGATTGAGCCCCGAAGATTGATAAACTTTGGTCAAGTAAAATTAACACTGACAGGTTATCAACTGTCTATGCCTTACGGCAGTGTATGGTAATATAATGCCACGATTGAATTTGTAATTAAACCTCGAAAAGACGGCTAGAAACATTCTCAAAGACCATATATGAACGCTTCAGTTTTCTTATGATCTTGAGTCACTATAATGACGTTTGACTTTTGTATGAAATGACAGGATCAAAAACGAAAAGGTGCATTTCGCAGTATTTGATTTCAGAAGAATAATATGATTGTGTAATTTTTTACTTGACTTCATTTGCAGCTATCGACAAAGATTAATTGTTGTCGTTACTATAATGGAAAGATGATATATTTGAAATGTGAGCTGCACATTCAAGATAGCGTAAAAGTGTTCAATAATAGTTCGAGACATGATATTTTCGTGAGTTTCTGATTATTCCAATCAAAAATGAGGGGTTTTAAAGGAAGCTTTGACGTTGTTTCGATTACGTTGAGAAAAAAGTTCCTCAACACCCGCCTAAAATTTCTAAGTCTATACACAAATTCAGTTTAATACAACAATGATTATTCTGCAAAATAAATACCATCATTATCCATGATCTTCTGCCAGCAATCTACAGCCTTCCGAATCTGATCCAGGTCGTCAATCCTTGATCTTGAATCTGAAAACTCCTGTCGTGCCTCTTCACCCTGATCAAATGTTTCGAATCGGCGTCCACGCAGGAGATGTTACATTCAGCGGAAATCGGACCGTTATTGGACGGCGCAGTATGTGGATTGTAGTCTGGGTGTGGCAGAACTTTTCTCAGTCTTCTTTGCAATGTGAGATTTCGTATTGTCTTGATGTGACACCTCACGGTTTAGGCAGATCAGTGTCGGGTACTTTTCTTTCAACTAGAGTTATCGTGGGGATTTCCTATGGAAATAATTCTGAGATATTCCCATGAATTTCCAGTAACTGATACTGTGTACAGAAAAACATAAAATTTGAATTTTTCGAGGGTGTTAAGAAATTTTTTCTCAATCTGGTATTATGAATAGATTTTTTGAAGCGTTTCCTGTACTTCCCCACCATTTACTGGCGAAAAATCACCCTTCTCGGATCTATTTGACGGATCCGGAAGCCCGGTTATTTGCGAGGACACGTGACGCGACCCACGAACCTCTCTATTCTCAATGGAGTTAAACGCTTGGTGCGCCTCCATACAACAACCAAAGCCGAACGAATAATGGCATGGATCAGTGATGTTATGACGGGATCTCACATCCAACTGTTTTTAGGTCAACATTTTCTAATCAGTGTCTTGGTCGAGATGCCCTAATCGTGACAATCTTATACCTAATAATCGTCGGTAGTGTAATTGAGATCCGCGTTCGAATCCCGACTGACGCAAACGTTTTTGCACAGCACTCTACATTATTGGGTATATTGAAACATCATAACACCGCAAGTGGCGGTCAAATAAAAATGATTCCTGAATCTTGTATCCTTGAAGAATTTCTCCATAAAGTTCAAGAGCTTTGCACTTCTGCCTTCTACATTCCTTCTGTTACCGATCAATTTTGTGATGGATGGGTTTGGTATTAACGTCAAAACATACATTACATGTCATCGAAACAAGTAGTGCTCCCCTTTCTACTGTTAAGCATTCGATTTATGGTTTCGTTTTCGATGAGTTTACTTACTCTTGAGATTTATTCTCTACAAACGTATTCGCAATAATGCCTCCTGTCGTAGTGTCGCGTTTTGTGAAATAGACGGATTATTCTCTCAATTTCAATTCTACTTGACTGCTTAACCGTCTTACTACTTCTATCAACTATCTCAAATTCGGGTTGTCACATCATGGTGGAGCAGTGAAGTTAACTAATCGCAGTGCACTTCCTCCCGCACAAATCGCTCCGTCTGGGCTTCCGGTGCTGACTCGAAAACACCTCACCAGGACTGCTTCGAGTTTTCAAGGAAAACCAAGCACGGACACAGTTACTATGTCAACGAAAACAGAATTTATGAGATGTTCCACAAAATGACACCAATCTTCCGTAACTAATGATATTTTGTAAATGTTGTCGGACATTAACGGTTTTTTTTATTTGCTATTTTATTTTCACACTATTCGCTACCGTACTTTTTCAGATACAGATACAGATATCAGCTTCCAGCATCCGATTAACGAATTTTCCCTTAATTAATAGTCCCAAGGACTTTTGAAACTTTGGCGTATTGTTTCGAGTGCTCCTTGAGGGTTTTGTCATTTTCATGAGTGAAGTAGAAAACTTGTCAAGATATTTCTCTTGTAATGCCGGAGGTTCGAGATGAGGGCGAACCAGCACCCTGCTTCCCTGATAGCTTATATCATCAATCACTCGACTATCGCCTCTCACCATTGATTTTAGTGTAACTAATCATCCTCGTGTCGTTATTGTTATGCAAATTACTTTTGCATTATATGTAAAACTCGCAGATCTCCTTAGTGCATGTGTTGAAAACAGTCTGGTATTTTGCTATTCATACATAAACCATCATTCCCCACTTAATTCAAGACAGAATTAATTGTCTGTGGTCTGGTTTTGTGTATGTAAACCTCATATTCTCTAAAGGGATAAAATTACATTTAACAGCTGGGTAAGATGTAATCACTCCAATTTTGCAACATTGAAGAACTCAAAATTTTATTTCTGGCTCACAAATCTTGTATTCAATTCCGACTTTCACTGAACATCGGTATGAATAATCAGTATTTTATCTTATTGATGGGCTAACATGGTGTGATGGGAAAAATTTTTATGGGTAAAGTTTTGATATTTTCGCCTTCATCGAGGTTACGATGAATCGATTTAAGAGCCCACAGTAGTTGTTCTTTTTGCGATGTTGGTCTTTGTGACCGTTACGTTGACATGAATCCAGCTTAGTGGAAACACGAATTAGCGTCTTCAATGCTGCCCTTTTGTACACCGCTCTACTTGCGCTGAAGTGAACTTATTTAACCCGTTAGCTCTACTCCCGGTATACTTTATGGAATTCAGAACCGGCTATTTATTAACTTCGAGATGAGTCAAATAGTTAAGTGCTTTCTCATTGGACTGACATGAGCTCGTTGATAGTAAGATTTATTGCATATAAAGGACCATACTGGCTTACACTTTGGCAGTTTCGCCTTCTTCGAACGTAGAAAAGTTAAGGTTGACGTGCAGTTTACTCAGTCAAACACTTTGATAAATTCTGCAGTAACACGTAATTTCTAATTCGTATAGTAAACAGTTTCTTTTTAGATAATCACAGTTTCAAGTAGAATTTTTTTTATTCAACCACTTTTAGCGGTGATATGATATTATGAATACACATAGTGATGTAGAGTGATGTGCAAAATTTTTTGCGTCAAGCGGGACTCGAACCCACATCTCACACTATCCGGCAGCGTGTGCTTTAACCCATTGCACTACTGACGCCCATCTTGCACATCACTCTTTCTACACTACAACGCATCTATCTGTCTCCTGGATAGAGTGAGGTGTGGGTTCGAGTCCCGGCTGACGCAAAAGTTTTGCGCATCACTCTACATCACTTGGTATATTCACCGTTTCATTCTTTATGAGTGCTCCAATTTTCCATCAAAGACAAGCCGCATAGAGCCTAGCATGGGTCACGAATGTACTTGGCTTAACTAAGGAAAATCGACCTGAGATACTGCGCGAGATTATGGGTGATTACGAAACACTCCTCTTTTCGGTTCATTTTTGAAATTTATTCAAATATATCACATTGTTGATAATCTCGCGTATACTCATCAAGGAAACACTAATTAAATGTCATCGAGAACTATCAAAGAACGACCTCGTATCCCAGTATAAGGAGCTTTCTACTGTGCGATCCTAACTTTTTTTCTTGCATCTTCCGCCGCGAATATAGAGGTGTATGAGTGAGTGGATTGCAAATCAACTTGATTTCTGCAGGCTCTGAAGAAGGCGACACCCGGCAAAACGTTAACTCCTGTGATTCTAGGTTGAGCGAAAAGTTCCTCAATACCCGTAAAATTCAAACTTTGTGTTTGTTTGACATAATGTCGGTTATTGTAAATTTAAGAGAATATGTCAGAAATAATTTCTCAAGAAGCTCCTAATGCGTTGGAGCAAAAGTACCCGACACTGATTCCTCCAAAGCATGCGCTATTCCAGCACGACAGTACCAATCCTCAAAGCGCAAAAAATACTAAGGAAAGGCTTGTTGAATTGGAGAAAGTCGAGGTCTCGCCGCGCCCAGCTTACACTCCATATGCTGCTCCATCCGATTCGAGACATTTGATCAAGTTGAATAAGCGTGTCAGGGGGTCTTTGATTCAAAGCCCAAGGAATAGTATTTGGAGCAGATCCGGAAGCTTGCTGATCGTTGGCAGAAAATCGTCAGGATGATGATGATCTTTATTTTGAAGAATAACTAGTTTTGTAAATGAAATTATGTATAAACATTGGGTTTTCAACGGGTGTTAAGGAGCTCCTTTCTCAACCTAGTATATTATTGTGCTACTGTACTGCTTTACCATACTGTGTTATTGCAATGTATCAGTAGTATTCAGTGAATACTATTTATTATTAACAACTTCGGAACAACTTATTGGGAAAGAAAAGCCACTGATTCATACCAACCATGTCGAGGTTAATAGATAGTGGGTTTTAGAAGATTTTTCATCCTATGTTGCCAGATAAACCCATTACTGAGCCTAGGCCCAGGGCTATGAACAAAAAGCATATGAATGTGTAGAGAAAACCATGTAGTATCAGGCCATACTTCTTATCTAGATTTATTTTCAAAGTGAGGATAAAAAGCTCGGTTGAAATAAGAAAAATCGCGCGCCAAGTGTGGCGTTGTGTGGTCAACCAAGCCGTCCTGAAAAGCGATGACCACGACTGTAAAATGTAATCTTCTTATCGCTCTTAAAGCGCTCTATGATGATGATTTCAAAACCAAACTGGTTATAGAGTCTGAATTCGCTCTACTGAATGAGTACTCAAAAGTAATTATAAGCCATTCATAAATCCTTAGCCTTGTAAATAAAGCTCTCTAGGTACTTCGAAAGTAAAACTCAATTTTATTTTCGCTGCTACTGCACTCTAAGAAGGTTAAAAAAATCAGAAGTTTGGAGTTTGCGAAATTTAAGATATCAAATATTACTAAAAGTTTAAAGAAAAAATGGGAAAAGGCCTCGTGCTCGAAGGGCAAAATAATAGGTCCCAATAACGGAAAAGGACTCATTAATAATGATAGTTACAACAACCTCATGTTAGCCCCTCATTGAAATAAAATACATGATCTGATACTACTCAAATTAATTTTATACTACTGTTATAGAATTTTACGGGAGCTCCCTCACAGAGGGAACCCTACTGGTTGAACGCAAAGACGTCCTGATGTGGCGGGTATGGGAATTAAACGCAGACCAATAGCGACATCGTGCTTCCTTGACACTCAAGTGGAAAGGATGATATTCTATTTTTGCTGTGCCACTTTAGCATACATCCTTTGCTACAAGTCAAATTGGCTAGAAGACTGCATTCAGTTTACTGGGAAGTATATGAACAAGATGTCGCCTCCAGTAATTACGATCTACCTGTTCCACCAGGAAAGACTGCCAAGCTGCCCGTTGGTATACAGCTCCACATGAAAGCTCAACAAACTATACGGTCGGTGTTGGAAAAAAGTCAAACACAGTAAAATATCAATGCTGGGAAAAGCGAGTTCGGAGAGGCTGCTGAGATCTTAAGGCCATTCTAAGCTGCCTAATATGCAAGCATTGTGATGACGATCTGTACCTATAACACACCTAGACTTGCACATGAATTCTCTACGAGGACGTGTGATCATGCGTGCGAGAAGGAACGACCGAGATACTGAAATACTTGGTCCTAGTTTACCACTAAATTCGTTCTAATCGAAAAAATCACCAACCAAACAAATTTAACTCGTACCCTCAAATAAGCGGTCATGTTAAATCATGAGTGGGTCACGATGACATCAGTCCATGGCTTCCTAATACCCCAATTTTCTATCGCAATAAAGAAAATTTCTCTTGGAAATTATGTGTACTTATGAAATTGACGCGACTTCGAGGACAAACAGTTGTATGATTATTTGGCTATCCACATTTAAACGGTGCTGTTCTAAGTGTAAGCGCTTCTACTTGAAATGAACTCCTAGCTATATTTCCTACAGTGTGCCAAAAAAAAAAAAACATAGCTGCTTATCAAGGTGAGGTCACAACTCACAGGGTGAATTTTGGGAACCGATGGTAGAAGGCCCGTCAAATTTAACTTACCTAACTTCTACAACAAGAAACTTCCCCGAAATACTACTAATTTCCATTACTTGCTAGTGAAACTTACTTGTGCCTCAGTAAACCATGACAAACGCGAAGCTACCATAATTAGTTTGTGTATAAAACATAGCTTTAAACCGTAATATAATTTTATTTATGACAGAATACGATGAGATTCAGTGGATCACACTAGAGTACGATTGATACTATCCAATAGACAGAAACCCTAGTCTACATCTGCTCAAGCAAAGAATCAATAGTATCTACCCGTAAGCCACAAATATGCATGTTATCTTTGATATTTGGAAATGATAATTACTCTTCTAGGTAAACATCAATTAGGGCATACATGTAACATTCTCAGAAACATCAGTCATCATCGTCATCATCGGATGGAATGAAGATTTCGTTCTCTTCCAGAAAAGAAGCGCCCTTGTGAGCGATGAAACCTCCGAAGTACAATGACGAAATAGCCACCACACACAGCTATAACATGTACTAGTTAACGCTTTTTGTGGATTTAGGATACAGTTTACAGAACCTTGAAAAGCTGAAATATAGCCATATTATCTGCTATAACACAGCTGTTATACATGGACGACCAGCCAAGATAACATATACTGGATGACCCATCTACTTCACACCATACTTTCTGTATAAGTTTGTTGCTGGTTCTTCACAAGTTCGCTGCATCCATAATATTAGGTCGTTCCATGAGTTGTCACTAGAGCAATAAATATCAAATTTATCAACCAGAAGTAATTGAAACTGCATAATTTTCATATCGTTCAATCGCTTTTTTGGTGAACAACTTGGTATACAATTTCCCCTACTTGCTTTAAAGATGAAACTGAACTGCCATGGGAAAAAAATTCGCTTGCTACTCATGGTCGAATGGCGCCTAGAGCAAAACGCTAGTGAAACCGCGCAAGAATGAATCGATCTTAGGGTGATGATAAGGTTGCAGAAGAGACAGCTAGGAAGTGGTCCACGAAGTTCATGCTGGAGAGAATACTCTGAAGGATCATTCCCGCTTGAGCCGCCCACAGGACGCTGGATTAAATCTTGCGCGCCGCTTCACTAGCATTTCACCCAGAGCCTTTCGTGCATGAGTGCATGCAAAGCTGTTCCCAAGACAGCTACATCTTATAGCAAGTGTAGGCAAGTAGAATACCAAAATGTTTGCAAGATAAGGCGCAATTGAACGCTACCAAAATCCATGAGATTTCAATCACTTCTGGCTGGTAAATTTGATTTATTGCTTTAGTGCCAAAACTAATGGAACGACCTAATATTTCGAGAAAAATTTGCCACAAGTGAGAAAAGTTTACGAATTGAAGATGCAGGAATTTTATTGTAAAGCATGTATGCGACCACTGATGTTCATGCAAAAATTATTTTTAACAAAAAAGAAGGAAACCACAAAGCACTGCTCTAGTAAACAACGCAATGACTCCATGAAAGCAAAATAAGAAAAATCAATCACTGAAAGTATAAAATGAAGAAAAGATAACTGAAGCCATTTGATTATTTGATTAATATTTGGAAAAAAAATTTATGCCCCAAATCACTTACGATTTCTTGTAGCAACAAGAATTACAACCGGAAAAGAACCGTAGAGAGTAAATAAGCTAATATGTATATAAAACTACTTGCCTTAAACAACGCAACTCGGTTACGACTCGGTTGCAATCCCACTCCTTTCATAAAATTGTTTACATAGTGTTCTGAAATCAAAGACTTTAGAAAAACATGATACAAACAGACTCTTCAAATGCAACAAAACGTAGTTTCAGTTCTTTCTTCTTACTAAATAAGTAAGCTTTATAATGGCAGATCCACACCCTGTCCACTTATGCTTCAAGATCAGATAGTTTACCTAAGGATATGTAGAACAGAAAATGAGCGCATGTGGCGCAGTGGTCAGAGGTGCCCTGCGTCGCACACGAGGTCAATGGTTCGATCACGCGCTCATGGCTCACCAAGTCATCCATCCCTCCGGGGTCGGTAAATTGGTACCAGACAGGTCTTAGACTTGTCTGGGAGGATAAGCAGCACTGACTCGGTTCAGCGGGAGGCCTCCGCGAGTCAATGTAAAGGCCAGATATGCATTCAATCACCTCAAACGAAGTTAAAAAATTGAAGTCGAATGCATGGCGCATCCCTCAGGGATTGATCAACGCCGAGAGTTTTATCCTTTATCCTTTCTGTAGAACAATAGAAGTGAGCCTACCCGTTTGCCATTCAGAACAGCTTCTTAACTCTCTGCGAACGGCGTGGATCGTTTTTGACGCACGCACGGCTTTTTAGCTATCTTTTTTTGCTGTTTCATATTATAATTTCAGCACTGATTCAACAGCTTAGATCTCGTGACCTCCAACACTGTGCTACATTTCTGACAAGGCCTAATTAGTGTGCTGTAACATCGAAAATAAAAGTATGCTTCACACCCGGAGTGCTTTGCTTGCACTGCTAGGGTCTGAGGACAGTTTTTCATTGATATATATAGTTTTTCAATGATATATCATTTGATAACACAAATCCCGTCGATTCCGATGCTAAACTTGGTTATCGAAAAGGTCTTCCCATTGCGCTGCAGGAACGAAAAGAAAGTTACGTTTCAAACCTAGAGTTTCGTTTGCACAAAAGAGTTATTTTAACACGAAAAGTATTCAGAGAAAATTATGGGGAATCAGAGTAACACAAAATTCCTAAAGTTTTTCCAAAAGAAAAAAAACCTGATCAAATGATGAAAATATTGATTAGCAATCGTTCGTAAAGGGTTAAGCTGAACTATCAGTGATTAACTTTTTGTGTTAAGTAGTAAGAACAAAACAAATAAACTTGTATTGGAGTGGTAAGAAATCTTTCGACTTTTTCGTTTTTGTTGGTTATTTTTCACGCATTGAAGTTTTTGTCTTTACTACTACTTAGAGCAGCTTCTTGCAGTTATTTCGATATATAACGCTTATACATCTGTTCTAAGAAATAATCCCGAGATCAAAAACGGTTGCTGGCGCTATACGAATATCGTTGCGTGATAAAGCAGCACTTAAACCCAAACGATACTCGTATAGCATCAACAACCGTTTTCCTCTCAGTACAATTCCTTCTGAAAACAAATGTATAGGCGTTATATATCAAAATAACCACAAAGCACTGTTCTAAACGATGATAAAGACAAAGACTTGAATGTGCGAAAAATAATCAAGAAAAACAAAAAAGTTGGGACAACGAACCTCAATAAGCGTCGTAGGCATCCAGTAAACAGTTCACAGCCCACTTACAACTACATGAAACTTGTTAAAAAGTAGCAGAAGTATAACGAAGAAAAATATATCACTATACGAGAAGAAAGTAAAGATAACATGATGTTACTGCTTACCTGATCCTGAAGGAACGGCGGCCGGGTCAAGGGATTGCAAAAGGAGTCGTAGCACGCCCTTACTAGAGTTCATAGGATCCTGAAACAGTAATATAAATGCAACAACTCTCATTCATAAATAATAGCGGTGTCCGATCTATCCATGCGTTCTATCAAAAAGGAAATGATGTCAGTAGAGGAGCCTAGGGCTGCAATTGGTCAACACGCGCGCTCAGAAAGGGAGAAATATGGGTTCGATTCTCGTCCGACGTTCAAGTTTTGCACATCGCTCAGCACTATTGATATATATAAATATACATACATATATAATATATATATACATATAAATACTCATATGTATACATGAATGTATATATGCACAGAATTCAGATGTGCGTACATAATTGCACACGTATACACATGTATGCACATGTGCATATATATACATACGTATATACGTTTGTATGTATATGTACATATATATATATATATATATATATACGCATATATCTGCAACATCATATCACCTTTAAAAGAGGCTAAATAAAATTTCCACTTCATTACTAATTATAGCGGCATTTAAGCTGGAAAAATCATCTCGACCGCTGTCACATGATAGCAAATATCGAAGAAAATTACTGTGACACTATTTTGAATTCAATCCAGATATCAAAACTTTAGGGACGACAGTTTATCGACCGCACACCGCAACTTGCAAGAGGCGCGCGATTTTCGATATTTGATTCGTGTTTTTCTTCCATCTGTAAAGTAAAACCTTGAACTTTTTTGTGATATTCTGGTACTCGATCATTTTTCTACATGGTCATATCTCTTTCATGCTCGTATGAGTTTTCTGGACGATCAAAACTCTGGGTGCAAGGCGTAAATTTCTTCTCGCCCTAGCAGCGTTCCATGATAATCTTTGAAAAGAAAAAAAACAATCACAGCATCGATATCCCCGAGATGTGCGCTATCGAATGACTAGTAAGAGTTTGGCGAGGAGCCATGCGTAAGTCCAGTCGAGCAAATAAAGCAAACTGAGCGCGAAACATGATGTTAGTTCCGCTGCTACAACGTATCAAAGAAGGCCTCAAAAATGAAATATGTTGCTGAACTCGCATAGATTTAGGCCTTCGAATTATTACCAATTGCCTAAGAGAAAAATTTTGCCCACCGAGAAAGGCCTTCAAAGAATCGTGTACATCAGCGGGCACACGTCGTCTCTCAAGGGAAAACGAAAAAACTATCATCAGGGAATTCAGATGGATAGTAAATTCATAAAGAATTTTTTTTATCAAACCGCCTTTAGCAGTTTCATGATGTTACAAATACATACTCTGAAATATAGATGACATGCAAAATTTTCGATCTAAGCAGGACTCAAACCCACATTCCACCCTTTCCGAGGGCACGTGCTAACCAATTGCACTACGGTGTCTCCTGTTCTGTTATCACATTTCTTGCGAAACATAGTATCGACCTTTCAGCAACCAACCATTAACGGTTTGGCCTGGAAAGCATATATCGGCATTGAGTCCAATTATGCTGACAATATCGGATACATGTAATCACTAAGTGCGCAGAGTTATGGCGAGGCGGGAGCGTCGGTGACGCTATTGGTTAGCACGCGCGCTCGATAAGAGTGAATCGCTGGTTCGATCCTCGTGTGAGGTTCAAGATCCTGCATATCACTCGACATAACAAATCCGTCGTTACCATTTTTATTGCTAGATAGACATTACGTCAAAACAAGATATACATAATCGAAAGAGCGTAGTGCTGGAGATTTCTAAAAAAAAAAAGTGAATACTGACACTCATGGAGCTCGTATGGCTCAGTGGTCAGAGGTGCTTTGCGGCACATACGTGGACGTCTAGTCGATGGTTTGATGGTCCTAGTTTTGCTCGAGGCTCACCAAGCCTTGCATTTCACCAGGATCGGTGAGTCAGTTCTAGACTTGTCTAGATGGATAGCAGCACTAACTTGATCGATCCGTAGGTCACCGCGAGTCATTGTAAAGGCCACATATGCATTCGATCACCTCTACGATGGCACGAATGGAGGCGAGAGCATGGCGCAGAGATTGAATCAACGCCAAGAGCTTTATCCTACAGCCTCTGTTATCACAGATAAGGTTGATTATGAAAGAAAACTGGCCACAAGAAAAACATGTTGGGAGAAATTTCCTTCCAAAGATAACAAGGGAATCCTTTAAATTAGCAGAAACTGCTTTGAATTAGAAAAAAAAATCACGAATTCGTGAGACTCACGTCACTCGTCTACGCGTGAAGGACGACGACGGAGTGCAGCGAAAACATCCGCGGACGGAGGGACGGACGGTTGTGACTCCATGTGCCACGATTGATTAGTTCATGTGACACTGATGGCCGCGATGCGTGTCTCGGTCGCGGATCCACTTTCGAGCACGTTTATCGCCCTTCTCTCCTGATGCATTACTTTAAAGTACCTAATTGTAAATAGTTATTAGACATTGTGAACTAATCTTTCATGCTATTTTCTTATCAACAGAAGCATAATATTAGGTCGTTCCATAAATTTTGGCACCAGAGCAGAGAACACCAAATTCATTAACCAAATGTAATTAAAATTGCATGATTTTGGTATCGTTCAATTGCGCAGTTTTTTGCAAGCATTTTGGTATACAACTTGCCAGTACTTTATCTGAGATGAAGCTCGCGTGGTATTAAATTCGTTTGATACTCATGCGCGAATGGCGCATAGGAGCAGGAGGATAGTGTAGCTACATCCAAGATTCATGGACCTTTTTGTGCACCGCCCGAGCGCTACTGATTTTTCCAGACTGTCCTCTCCAGCTTTGAACTTCGCAAACCACTTCTTAGCCGTCATTTCTGCCACCGAATCATCGTCTCAAGCTCTATTAATCTTGCGCGCCACTTCAGTAGCGTTTTCCCCTACGCGCCATTCGTGCATGAGTAGCAAGCAAATTTGTTCCCAAGACAGCTCCATCTTAAAGGAAGTAAGGCAAATTGTTGACCAGAATGTTCGCAAGAAAATACGTAATTGAACGATGCCAAAATCATGCAGTCTTATTTACCTCTAATTAGTAAATTTGGTGTTCGTTTCTCAAGTGCCAAAGCATATGGAACGATGTAATAATAAAGACCAGCCAGACTACGAGGGCTTGTGGGCGAGTGGCTAGTGACTCTAGGCGCGGCTCGATGCGAAGTTGATCGCCCACCTGCCAACACTCTCCGGCAATCAGTAACGAGTGCCCTAGGCGTCGCCCCAGCCTGACTATTCTCGATGTCGCAAGACGTGCTTGACCAGTACTCTGTAACGTTCGAGAAAAAAAATGAAATCTTCAATGAAGCGAGGGACGAATCGAACGGTAGTAGTGGGATCTTCACAGTGGAAAAAAGACTATATTAATCCGTATGCTAGTAAATTACGTGAAAACGCAGAATACTCACGCTATTATTCAGTCTCTCAAAGATACGCCATGCCTACAGCTTCATTAACACTACTATTTATGAAGTGACCTGACCTCTATGAGAGCCATACGATTCGAAAATAATGGCAGCTTTCAATTTTGTCGTTTATTTGATTCAGGAAGGCGAGGTGACGAAACGTTAGCCGTAAAGATAAATACACTTTTTACTAGTCTCGTGTTTGCTTTATGATCAAAGAAGGTATTGAAATATCTTAACTTAAAGTGAACTAATTACTAATTACGGTAAAAAAAAATCTTCTTCGCGCTTCTACGCAAAACTTGAAACTATGTTTCGTTTCCAATTTCTTTTTTCATAATTTCGATAATACATAAATGTGAAACTGAACGAATATTTCATCAAATCTTTGGATATATCACTTTCTATAGAACAAAATTTTTCCCTTACGATTGTAAAATTTATAGGTCCTTCACTACTCTATCAAAAGAGAAATTATAGCGTGCTTCCGAAAGACCATTTTACCACGTAAAGGTTAAATATCACAGAGATGCATACGAAACTAATGCAAAGACTTCTGGTGGTCTACCGTTATATAAACTCGTCAGTGTTTCTCCCCTAGAAGACACGTCTTGTACCAAATTGCTGACCCCGTAAGGGTTAGAAAGCTTACTAAGCCTGTGACGCGAGATCGAGCCAAGAAGTATCTGTTCGCGTGTAACGGCACCATACGCGCTTTATAAGTGGGTTATAAAATGTTCTTATGACGAAACAAAATTATACAGATGCTAACTGCCAAACGAAAAATAGTTGAAGAACTATAGCATTTAGTGGTAGGAGATAGTAATTTTCCATTCAAACCTCTCAACACTTGCCTCTTCTTCGTGATAGGACTTTTCTAGGTCTCCAAATGAGGCGTAGAGCGGAAGATTTATTCATTTTACGTCTCCTGAATCAAGGATCGTCCAAGATTCCATCCACAAATTTAGCCAAGAGTAGACCAGGAATCCCTATTATCATTTAATTAATTATACGCAATATAGCATATTTCGCTCTCATGAACAAGTGACGGCAGTTGTCTATGGCGACAATCCGAAAAGCTTCAGCTATCTCGATTTCAAAATTCCAAGCACCAACATTAGCTCAACCAGTAGTAAAGCATTATAGTCACGCACGCTGGACGGTACGTTTACGACCTCCTGGGCGATGCGACATGGACCCTCAAATCACAGGGTGCACAGGACATCATTGGAACTGCACTGAGCAAACGCTCCCATGCCACATCATAGAGCCTGTTTCTTGTTACGCATCTTAATTCTTCGAGCTTAAATCCCATGTAGTTGTTCATAAACAGACGAAGAGTGGGGAGAGTGACGTATGCCAAAAACATGAAAAGACTTTTCTTGTCGGGGAAGGAAAATTTCGTCACAAAATGTTGGAACTGTTAACTTTGTACACCCATTCTTTTTTTGAAGTCATCTTATATGAAATCCTATGAACTTGCTTGTCTATTTTTTCCTCAGTTCCCGCCTGAGGACGAGTCTCTTGAAAAAAGGAAGCCTCTACCTGAGAGTAATCAAAAGAATAAGTCTTCACATCATTGATGGCGACAAAAAAGACGAAAAAATTGTCCCTGGAAAGTTTCTGAGAGCTATACCGTGTTCAACCTTGTACACAATAAGCATTCAAGAAGAAATCAAAGATCTCGTTGAGGGCTGATACCTGGTAGCCTACGCGCGCCACTGGGAATGGGCAAAGACTAGGAATTTCGAATAGAAGTTGAAGTAAAAATGGAAATACTCCTGTGGGACTTCTCTTCGTAGCCATTTTTTCAATAAAAATTCATATTATGAGAGAAAAATTTACTGCTAGACATCCATGGGAAGATCAGACACATTTTCGCAAGTAGAAATAGTGAATAGGTAATAGCCCCGTAGACCCACACTCCACAGTGGATCTGATGATCACCTTTGGGCGGAGATTCGAATCAGATATGAGCTTGAAAGAAACACTTATCACAGAAACGTTCTCAATTAAAGTCTGTATTCATGTAACTGGCAAATAAATGAAGGACGATTACAGGCTACTTGAGGAAGAGCTCAAAGCGCGTGACGAACTCGCTTCAGCACCTAAAATATATACAGAATTTCAAATGGCATCTCCATAACCACTTGAAACTACCCAAAAAAGAGGGAACCCAGAAATTTAACCTACTTCAAGATGCTTAAAATGGCTAGTCATAGATACCAGTTATCAAGGTTCTTTAGAGGACTTTCATCAGCATAGACAGAAAAATTACCGAAAGCACCTTGACAGCAAACTAGTCTGAAAAGTGTCGTCGAAGCCTGCTGACTATCACGCCCAGCTGTTGGTCCCGTGAAGCGAAAATAGACAATCGTCACATCCTACTATAACATAAAATTGACAAAATGTTTCGTTAAAAGATCTTTATAACTAGTGTCTGAAATGATTGCTAAATGCACTTTGAGAGCTAGTAACAGAGATCCTTCTTTTACGCATATAGGTGAGCTTGGATAAGGCAAAAGCTCTTAAATGACAATACTTCCTACGGGAATTTTGCCGCTTGTAACACATCTACCTTGTCAAGGGTTATAAGAGTATGTCACACTTACAACAGCACCTCTTATACTAATTTTTGCCTACGTCGTCCACCTTCGTCGAATCGAGTGGAATGCTACCACCATTTTTTGACAGAAGACTGGGTTAGTTCAGTTGAAAAACCCTAGTCGGTTGCTGCCGCAACTGCAGCACAAAGTTAAAGCTTTTCCATAGGCTCATTACTATTCCCATAGGAGAAAGAGTTTGACAGAGCGACACCATCTTGTCAAAGTTGTTCATAGCCACATTGCATGGAGTCACTGGATTGGGTCAAGAATTGTAGCACTGAGGGCAAGTTCTTGTCAAATCTATGCTTCACAAACAACATCTTCGTATTTTTGAGCAGTACCAGTGAAGCAGAGACGATGCTTAGTGAGCTCAGTGGTGGGACGCAGATAGACAAGACGGCACATAAACCGGACGAAGGCCCAACTTACAAAAAACTCCTCGTGCGAAAGGTAACGAAAACAGACTGAAGGTCCTGGCATGTATATTTTGAACATTTAGGGAACATGGGTGATAACATGAAGGAGAAATTTGACAGAAGAAGCGAAGTAGTATGGGCGGCATCGGGTCTCTCGCATATTCAACCGACCATAGAGGACTAGAAACTCCATGACCATTCTCTGAATGGAAAGTTCTTCCTGTGCTATATTACAGCTGAAACTTTGATACTTTGATTACTTGGGTAACTCTCCGCACCACAAACAGGGCTCTCGAGCGATCCTCTGCAATCTAAGCGGCGTACGTAGCTTTAGCCAAGATGTACAACTCGGTATCCAGATATATACCGCCTCTGAAATCCAGGAGAGTATAAATCCATATCGAGATTAGGAAGCTAGTCATGTATTCAGAAAAACAGCAAACGAAGAACGAAAAAAAGGTGATGTTGATTTTAAGGCTAAGTAAGCATTCTTATGGGCAACCACTTATTGAGCTGCCGCTTTATTACCTTCATAATCAATTTATTCATTGTTCCTATTTTAAATTGAGGTAATTGCTAAAAAGCTGTGGTATGTTGGAGAATGTAGCTAAGGCGGATATTTGGATGCGGCCGTAGCACTATCGCTCATCATCTAAATGAAATTGGCTACCCCAAAATAATGTCTCGATGGACGCTTCATTCATCAACCGCCACTTCACACTGCAAGGTCAATTCGCCACATTTTGCGAAAACTGGGGCTGGACCACGACACCACATGCACCGTATAGCCCTGATAATGTTCCATAGGACTATCGTCTTTTTCGCGGTCTGAAGCAGCCATTTGCGGGTGAAAAAATTCAAAAACCACAATCAGTTTGAAAGTGACCTCAACGGCTCTTTCGATCACCAGCCTTATTCTTTCTGGGATAAAAGGTTCCAATCTTTGTCCAACAAGTGGTTGCTTTGATCACTATGGTGAAAGTACTTGCTGATTATCTGACTTTTTTGAATAAATGACAGTCGAATTAACAGAAGTGTCGAATTGCGGGGTGAAAATGAAACAACTCAATAATTGTTTGTGGCCTGCTCCAACGCATGTGGAAACGATTTCGGATAGCTCATTGTTTCTCATGGATCACTCTATTTTCGAAACATCTAGAAGCCCTTATGGATGATGATTACAAGAGAAAAATGAGTGAAGAAAGTGTTGCTTCCACACTGCTCTTAACGATGAGACATCGAAACATTTATGTAAGTGGGGAACTATTCAAATGTTATTGAACTGAGTTGTTCCTTTCAAGAAGCGCCTTACTACAAAATTAGTATTTCGTCGAATTCTCCCACACATCTGACTGGTATTGATAAGACTTGCTAGAAATCATACATGTTCGTGATTAATCTTCGTTTTTATGAAAGATCTTCATCACTGCCCACAAAGATTTTATTGCGCTTTCCTTTCAACATCTATTAACGCTTTTAATATGCTTGATAATTATTTTTAAGCCATACATGTGGTATGCTATGGGTACTTTTACAGTGCAATACACGTTCTTCGGCCTTGTAGTCTGCACTGCACTCACTCATAAGTGCCCATAGCAGACTACAAGCATGGCTCAAAAATAACCATCGGGCATATCGAAATTTGAGCGTGGTCTAAAGAAACACTCAGAACGAAACGTTTTAGTAATAAAGACATAATTTTTCATGATAAGTGTCATCATTGTAGATTCGTGCAACTTCCTACTACATACTCGACTACCAGCAGATTCTCAGGTGTTTACGATAGGGCAACTCAATATCTCTGTTCCACCACAAAACTCGTCTACTCTGGGATACTCGGGTGACCCTTCTTCCTTGCTAGCGTGCCCCAGCACAGGACAACCGTGCTAGTTTAGCTGTTTTGTTCCCTGGAGTCGCGAGGTAAGCCTAGCCGGGGTACCCTCAGGTCGTAAACACATTAGAGGAGTCGCCGGCCCTTGTGGACCAGAGAAAGATCACCTTGCTGCGACTAGTAGCTATCAAGACGGCGGTCATTCACAGTACGGCTTACTCTTAGTGGGACTTTCCGGGTGGGAACGTCGGGCTCCTTCTCAGCTTGGGTGGCTCTCCTGAGGGGTTGAACCCTCCGCCATGGTTCACAGTCTGGCACCCAGGGACACCTTCCAGCCACGACGAGGCGGTAAACCATTTGGGAGGATATCACAATGGTAGTTTTCAAATCTTCAAGCGGCTCATTGCATAAAAAAGTGAGTATGAGGAAATAGAACAATTACTGTTTAGTCATTCAACAGAGATCAGTCATATAGAACTTTATTAAATGTACAAAGATGCGCAAAGATTATAAATTCATGCCTTACCAATTCGTTGAAGAGTATGACAATGATCTGCCGACAGATACCAGTATATTGGATATGTTCTACATTGACTACATCACCGAATCATTGCCTAAAGGTCAACACGAGATAACGGAAACGGATAGGTACAACAATTTGTTTTAACGACGTTCTAACAATAATAAATAATTGCGCAAAGTTTCATCAGTAGAAAAATACTGTAAATGTATGTATATGCATGTAAATCATCATGGTCACTATTTTTTGATTTAGCAAGTAGAAAGGTTGATAGATGACATTTTTTGGCTAACGCTTCGGCATCTTCGCCTTCTTCAGAGCCGATGACTTGAGTTAAGCGTTGGCTCCGAAGAGGACAAAGACGTCGAAATGTTAGCCGGACGATCTTATTTAACAACCTCGTCTATTAACTAAATCAGAAAGATGCTATTGATGATTGGCAACACCGAGGTTAAGAAAAATCGATTTCTAGAACATCATGATAACTCTATTACAACTTTTCACTCGTGTCAGGATGTTTACGTAATTCCGGTTTGGTTTGTCATCCACAACTGACTGATAGTTACCCTCATAACGACGTCTACTTAGTTACACTTAGCCTATTCTCTGGGATTAATACGCCTAAGGCAAGAGAATAATCTCCTCTTTAAGACAGAAAGCAGAAACAGCGGAAAATGCATCATTCTCTTTACAGTGCAGAAAAAACAGAATGAACAAGCGTCAAGACCGCATACGATCCGTTTTCAACTATGATAGAAAATATGTACAATGACCTGGTTAGATAAACAAAAAAAAAGTACGTGCGGCCTATTAACAAGATGAATGAGATGTATTAACGTCAGACGTCAAGATGTTATGGAAGCCGAAACTGTAGCGCTGGTTCATTGTCCTGGGGTGGATCCCCAAGTCGCCGATAGAGATCAATTCGATTCTGAGCGGTCATTGAAGTGTTCACAAATAGCGGTCGATCAACTGGTACTCGATCTGAATTCCACTAATGAGTATATCAAAATTGATGGGATTTTACTTTGATATTTTTTTTCCTTCTAAAAAAAGGCAGTCAGCACATCGTAAAGGTTCTAGATATCGCAAATATATCTGGTACGCGAAAACAGTGTGTAATATTTTTTACTTCATTTTGACAGACTATCTAAACGATTTGTCGGAATATATTGAAAGTACAACTGTTCCACTAGCTTACAGCCAAGAAATCAATTTATATTTATTTAACACAAATGACGACATATCAGTGACATCAACGAATAATTAGCTTAACGTGTTAGAAACATCACGGAACATTTGTATGAGAAATCTGACGTGTCATGATTAATCAAAATAATCACTTCATAAGCTTGACCAAATATCACACTTATGAGTAGGATCTTTCATTAGATAATAAGAGCAGAACAATTGACTAACAAAAGGGAATTTTTCAATATAATAATTCCTCATCAATTCATTCAGTATAATAATTCCTCTTATGATAGACCCAAAATGTGGAGTGCTGTGCAAAAACATTCGCCTCAGCTGGGACTCGAACACAAATTTCACTCTTACCGGGAGCGTGTGCTGAACCGTTGCACCACCAACGCTCGTTTTGCACAGTTTCTTAACATTTATTTTCTTCAATTAGTCGAAATGAGCACAATGCATACTGCTCATTGCGAACTGGACCAAAAGGTCTCGTGTGCAGTATGCTACGCATTTTAAGTTTAATGGGCTTTAAAGTTTCTACCATAACTATATTCATTCGATAGCCAAGCGACAGGAGATCGAAACTGAAGAGCTGAGAGCAACGCGATTTTGTGTTGATTTAATAGCGTGCAAAAACGTCTTCTCGAAAAAAAAGCCATTAAAAGGTAGTTTGACTAACAATTTATCATAATTTCACTTCCATCGACATGGTGAAATCGAATTCTTGGTTATAAAAAATGTCGATATAAATTCTACATAATCTACAAAGTCATTCACGACATAATGGAAATTGATTGAGCTGTTAAGAGAGTAGAGAGCAATCAATTGTATTTTGGACCACATCAACGCATACTAAATAGTAGCATATAGATCGTTCATACCCATAGAATGATAGGGTAAAGCTCCTCCAGAAATTTTGCCCTGCTCACAACTCTTCAATCCTTCTAATCATCAAAAAATTATTGTTATTTCAAGAAACGACCAATTTCCGTCTCGAATGGGCTATGGCTGCGCTAAAATAGAAGTCAAAGACTCTGTGGAAGCTTAACACTACATTATTGTGGAATTTGAAATCTACTTATATCACTTTAGATCGCATTTTCACTAGTCTTATCTACAAATTTTGCAGATTACTTATTTCATTTATATTGTAATTGCGTGATTACAGGGCTTCTGAAAGGCGGCATTCACTTTGAACTTCTTCAGAGCACAAGTGAATTTCTTCAACTGAATTTTTCCCATAAGAAACTTGACAGTCACAAACTTGAGACTTGCAGTATTCTTGCAACCGACTATTGATTTTGGTGCCTCATATGCCTTTTAGAAACTTTCCCATTTTTCTGGAAATAATGATGATAAGGGAAAAGTCGGTTTTTAACGCGTTGCTTATGAAGGTGGTGATGAATGACATTCAGCTGCTTTGTGAGGAGGTGATGTCGAACAAATGTTCAATGGTTGTTCTTCACTTTCCGGCTCTCTCACGCTGATCTCTCGTTTCATTGCACAACAAAATAATTGTGTTCTTATCACTCGCAGACATTCTTGATTCGATTGACGAATGTCACGGACGAACGAGATGCGCTTCAACGACGGCTAGATGGGCGGATAAGCAAATTGCAGCGTAAAAATCGTTTACTTATTGGTACTTTTTCTTTAGAGAAAAAGATGATAACGCCTCAGCTTCGATTACTGCGAAAATTATTGCATATATTAAACGCCATTATCTTAATTCAAAACACTGCATAGAGTAAAGAATCAGAAAAAATATTCCGAAACAAATTGGAAAGAGAGAAAACAATTTTATTCCGCGAGCTCTGAAAATGTGTCAAAAATCGAGGTTTTGCAAAAGAAATTCAAACATCGATTACAAGTAGTTCGCTGGACTCAGAAAATCATGTTTGCTCATGCAAAAAAAAAAACCACCGGGAGTGGTTTAACCATGTTAGCCAATTTGTTCAACTATTTTGCCATAACTAAAAGAACGCCTTCAGCACACTGGTCACAGATGCGGCGCTTTACACTCAGAATCGGTCATTAGTTCAACCCTACGCCCTGGGCTCCCAAAAGTTTGGTCGCTTTGGGTTCGGTATATTGATGACAGACGTATCTGGGAGGTACCGCACTGATTTTGGCCACCTCGAGTCATTATAAGGCGGGATATGCATTCAATCACCTTCAAGGATATTTGATGGAGTGGAGTACCTGACGCAGTGCTCAGAGATTGACCAACACCAAAGGCTTCACTGAACCTTTATTCCGTCATAAGATCGATTTTTGCCAATTTACTAGACGTTAGCAAGTGAGGAAACTAGTGAGAAGTCAGCCGGTCAAATTGTGGAATCTTTTTGGATAAGTTTCAAAATCAGCAACCGAACTTGTACAGTTCTCTACTGTGCATTTTGCTGCTATCTGTTGAATTTACGTAGGTGAAAAACACGTGATGAGTGTGTTGATCAGATACCGACTGCAGAGAGAAACATTTAATAAAAACAGGACGAGAGAAAAGAACCGATAAAACTCACCTTGACCGCTTTGTAAGTACGATGACATGCTCGATTCGACGCCGGACGTGTTCTAAACGAAACTCAATTATAAGTATATCAAATTCACTAGTTCTGAAATAGATTTACACTCGCATTCCGATCTTACGATCACTTTGTTTTCCAAGTAGTAGTTCACTTCTTTAGCAACTTTTCTCTATTCCTTGTTGAAAATGGCAACTAAGCAGATTGTAGATAAACATACTCAGCTGCGGATTGAAGTTCTATCAAAGCTCATAATAAAGTTGATATTCAAGTTTATGTACTAGCTGGGAAGGTGATGATATCGCTGTTGAATGACCATAAATGAATCTTACTTCACTACGTTGGATATTCATAGATGTATTGATGCCAAGCGGTTGTATGGAACCTCGTAGCACTTCGGCTGATGACATTTCGCAAACTAAAAAGACTACCGAGCTTGAGAACCAAAATGCTTTCCTACTTCAACTACAAGCAAACGTGACTCATATGGTCTTACGTGGTGACTACGCAGACGTTACAAACAAATAGCTTTTAAATATTCTAAAAAACACGTATACATATAAATGCATGTGTATACATATATGTATACATATATATATATATATACACATATGAATATATGTGCATATATACATATATATAAATATATATATATATATGTATGCAAAAATGTATATGTGCATGTATATACATAAATATATATGTATATTCATATATTGCAATTAAAGTCAAATACTAGGAGAAAAGGTAACAGCGATAAGAAGTAGAGGATTAGTGCTAATGGATGCCATCACAAAAAAGTGCCACTGGAATTCTATTTCTCCGTCGGGATATTGCTAATGTACGATAATTTCAAGGCAGGCATCTTATCCACCAAGGTGATACAGCATGTGGTTATTGTGGGGAGGTCACAGCCATCAGTTTCAGTATGAATAGAGAGTGGAAACACGAATTAGTGTTGCTGATTCGGCAACGAAAAAGCAAGGCCAGCTATCACGGTGATCATATTCACATCGCAAGTCCTCCTGTCACATTTTCGAGTTGCAACAGTGGGAAACGCGAACGTCATCCATACAGGCAGGAACACTGGAAAGTGATGGCGCCGAAAATAGACCTTGCAGTAAACACTTGCGCAATCTGCAAATCTAATGAGCGGTCGGGGCAGGTCGAATGGTATGAACCAATCTCACTATGAAGTGGGACGAGATGGAATTGCTGACTATTCGAGACAACTACGCTACGAAAGACATCGGAGTGCGATACGACGAACTAATCAAGGCCATTTGGCGATACTCCAAGGCATTGATAAGGTTTTGGAACGAAATAATCGGCTACAGAAAAGCTGCTAATGTCAAGTCCTTTTCTGTGGAAAATTAGTCCCATATTATACTTTGAATAAATGAATTATTATGATAGATGTTAAATGATGTTCAATGGCTCTGATGGATAAAACTTTTATATGATTACACGATTTTCTGCAGTATTCAATGAAAACATAGTGACTCCGAGAATCGAGAATGTTAAATTATGGTACATGAAATAACGAAAAAAAATTGAAAATTTTTGCACGAAAATATCAAGATAACAGCAGAGTAACTTACTTTGCAATAGATGTCAGCATTCTTCACATACGCAGTGTCATACAAATATATGTTTCGAAATTCAAGGTTCACATTGTTTTCAAAAATCTCACCATTTCTAGTGCAGTCATAACAACGCCAATGAAATATAATGATGCTTAATTCTAGAGCCATTTTTAGAATAAGGAAATATAAGAAAGACGAAATCACATGGACTTATCACTGGAGAAATTCCAACGGCTAATATAGTTGATATGAGCAATTTAGAATAAATGAGAAATAAAACTTTGGTTAGGCGACTGACAGCTGTGACCAAAACTTGATGGCTGGCTCTTTTGAAATATATATATTCAAATATCCACGACATTTGGCTGCTATAATTCCTTTTCATCAAAAAAGTGAATTGTATGAAAATGAGTTTTTCTCTTAACTGTTACGTAAATAACATACTGACGTTTCCACATGATACAAAAGGAAATAGACTTGACATAAACTGGTAGAAAAAAATTCTGTTGGTGGTTCCTTCTGATGAAGTGCACTTTTCACGCAGGTGACAACGCTTGAATGAAATTAAAAAGCATAAATGTTAAGGCGGTACAAATAAGTGTGCAAACCGTCGTCGGTATTCATGTATGTTTGTGTGTAAATGTGCATATGTGCATGCATGTGTGAAAGTGTATGTATGTTCGTCATAAGCATGGAACGCATTACCAATGGTAAGGTAAATCTTGGAAATTAGCATTTTTATTAGCATGAATTGGCTAATTTCCCGTCATACAGAACATCAACTGACATCGTAAATTGAACAAGTTGCCATATCACCATCTTACGAATTCACAATCAAGTCGCCACTCTTGGACAATGCAGTAGAGCAAACATATCAAAGGTTCACAAATCATGTCAGCTCTCGACGAGTAAACAGTTCTCTATGAGCAACATCGACTGCCAGCATATAATAAGCGTAAGCCATCAACTACGCAGACATAATCTCCCGAAACCAACTTTCTGTTAACGTGGAGTTATTAACAGCAAACTTTATTCAATACAATAGTGACTGACGGCAATTTCGCTTTCATTGGAGCCTGCAGAGATTAATTTTGTACACAATATACTCAGTCAAAATTTCAATAACTTCAGCAGAAGAAAAAAACTTGATAAAATAACGGTATACGAAGGTAGAAATAGATATGAAGTTTTCTCTTCTGAAGTCATGGAAATGTTAGATTGAATAGAATGCATGTTTATTTGAACTTTCGGAGCTTCAAAGAAGGTGAAACCATCGAAATGTCAGCCAATACTGTGCTAAATTCATAGTGTTATCAGCGATAGTGATTCTTAAATTGGTTAAGCATTTTTCTACGCGATTTTTCTGACTATTCTGTAGTTTTCACTTAATATTCAGATCAACACACTCCTTAAATTACGCACATGCATAGGGCTTGGTTCAATAAAGTGACAGATTTTCATCGGATCATGGACGATGATATTGGGACATCATAAGATTTTATAATCTAATATGAATTAAGCAGAAATACAAGAGATAAAGAAGGGATTCAGTTTCTGAGCATTTTTTTTAAATAAACAAGTTAATAAAAATGTTTATATAACACTTTTAGAAAAGGATAATCAACAAAGAACTACCAATCGACAAACGCGATTATAAGAGATAAGTGAACTCAATAGCGCTTAGAGTGCTTATATAAGAAGACCGACTTATCATATTAAACATAAGATACGAAACGGTTTTTGACATCATCTGTGTAGAAACACTATATTATATGATATCACAGTCATCGTGTGAAATAACTGAAGTCTAACACGATATAGAGCTCTATAATTGCCTAAAACAAGACCATTTCCGGTTTATGTTTAGTAGGAAAATGTTAGGATTAGAACAATCACATGGTTAGATTGAGACTTTGATATTTGATGGATGAGTGTTTTTTTTTTTTGACATTATGAGGAGGCGAGGAGTCGTGTGAACCAGGGAACAATTTCTATTCGATAGATATGTAGCTGAAAAGGCATTCCTCCTAGTAAATTGGAAACACCATTCCATAACTTTCCAGGCCTTCATCACAAATAACGTTGGTTCGATTCTTTTAAATCGGAGGGAGGTTTATTATCTGAATCTCAGGTTTGTTCCATGTTGGATCTGATTATTGCCATTGTTCACTCTTATCTAAGTGCTAGATTATGTCGATCAGCTTTTCAGGGTGGGTGCGTCCGCTTGTTAATGAAGCCATAGTGTTGATCACAAATCGCATTCTAGATGTTGCTCTAACTACGACGAAGCAGTGAACTGCTGAAGATAGGCGAGATCATTTTAGAACAATCCACCATATGGAACATTTCAGGCTTATGCATTGCTGATCTCTCGATAAAAACAATAACAAGAGCAATAGGAAGTGGTTAACTAACACCTTTAACCGTTGTGAAAAATCTTTGAGGAGAAACTCGCAACAACAAGCACTTTGAGACTTCGAGACTTCATCCCTTACTGGCATAGAACTTAGTCGCACAAAAACCATTTGAGGAACAGCTGATGCAAGATTTTATTAAATTCCATTGCAAAACAAATATATGTTGGGAACAATGTGGTATTGTGCACGACGCAGTTCGATTACGTAAACGTTCCCCTGGGACGGTAAGGAGGGAAGAGTAAAATGATTTGAAGAATTATGAGTGGGAAGTAAAACACATAAATAGGAGCGTGAAAGTGGGCAGATTCAACAAACATATCCTGTTAAATCATTAAGTGATTTGTATGGACACCTGCATCATACATCGTCTCGATTGGCTAGTAATTCAAACGGCGCCACTTAATTTTCCTTGTCACGTGCAGAAATGGTGAACATCACATTTCTCTGCTAGAGTTCACGTGAACAACACGTGACTCCTCGATCAGTGGTCTTCCGGTAGTGTGTTCGACATACAAAGGGATCCAGTCGATAGCGACACTTGTTCATCACTTGTCGTTCAGAGCTATCACGTGGCCCAACCCATATGATTTCGACATTTTGTTGTGCATAGCGGCGCCTCTGATCTTTGATCGTTGGCGTAAATAGGAACTTACCCTCTCTCTCATTCTGTAATGTGAAAATACTCTCAGCGTCATCCTCTCGAATACTTCAAGACAGAAATAATTATTTATTCAAAAAGGTGGGCATAAAGTCCGATGTTCTTTGTTCTATTCACACCAACATTGCTATTGTAAGCTTTCCTAGTCGCTCGCTTCCTCCTCCTCAACTCAGCGCTAAACCGTTCATCACTGACTTCCCGGCCATGGGATAATAGATAGAGCATTTGCAGATATTCTTAATGTACTTTTAGCCAAAATAACGAGGCCCAGTAGCGGGATAATAGATGGGAAGTGGTTGACAGTCGGCGTCAACAAATAAGCTTTATGTCTACATCGGGGGAGTCTGTCGGTCAATACGTGAGTATATTCACCAATCACGTTCAGAGCTTAACAAACAACATGGGGGTATCAGAAACCAGAGGCAATAAAAAAGAAGAAAATCATTCTCATGTCTCCAAAAGGCTCTTTATATGGCAGTGTTTTGCAGACAGACATGTGAAGAATACAAAATAATCAATGTTTTTTTGCTCACCACTCAATTTTCTTGGAAATACATATGAATGATCACAACACTGCGGAAATTCAGTGAAAATATTAGAAATTCTGAATATTAGTTATCACAATGGCTGTCAGCTCAATTGGGTTCATAAAGCGAAATCGCATACCCAACCAAACCTGTTAAAGGTTGGTGGCTGATGGTTAACATAGGGATGTTGAAGAATAAGTGGTGGCGCAAATGTGCCTCGGTGATGAGGTGGTGGAGCACGAGTCCCCCTGGATAAGATGAAACGCGAGCTCGATTCCCAGCTGAGGCTGTGTTTTTGCTCGCCCACTCAATTCTCTTTGGAATATATCAATGATCATAACACTACGAAAAATGCAGTAAAATACTAGACATTTCGAATAGGTGTCTTCTTAAATGCTCAAATGTCAATAAATAAGTCGCTAATAATATAAGCACTAAAAACTTTGGAATTGAAAAAGTCAAAAATTAGCAAAAGACTAACTTTAATCGCTGAAAGACGTTCAAATTATGGTAAAGTCTGATGTTGAAAACGAAGATTACGTGTCGCAAATGACTTATTGCCTAGGATTCTTTTGCTTCTGGTCGTTGGCTCGATTCGTCAAATCTAGTCTGCGAAGCTGAGAAAATGGCTGGAGCATAGAGCGAAGTGTGTGTGTGTGAGAGCTAGAAGAAAGAGGGAGGAGGTCGTACGAAGATGAAGAGGCATTTGAAAGCAGGATATCTAGAAGAAAGATTCTTAAACGCATGTCAAAGCTGCGCCTTCTTTGATTTTGGTGAACTCAGTTCACGCATCATTTGCACACATTGTTAAACATCCACAATGACGTTGTTTCTCGTCAAGCTTCTCCGAAATTGAATAAAATTAGACGAAATCAGTGCTGACTCGGCTGTCTTTTATAATCGTTAATGACCACTTCCTAAATGAGAATTAATCATGACTGAAAAACTGCCCTATAAGACTTCCATGCTTTTTTTTTTCTTGAAAGAATGAGTGACTATGTGCTTTTAATGCATGACTATGAAATACGAGATAATTTTAAATTAAAATTTTGTCCATTTAAAACAACATCTCTGTGAGAAAATGAGTGTTTTTAGTCTAATAAGCAGCATCTTTAATACGATTTCTGTCGAAAATCGTCGTCTCTTGTTGCAGTCAACAACGCCGAGTGTCAATTAAGGATGAGCACAAGAAAAAAATGTGCATGAAGTGGTGAAAGGAATATCGAAGCTGGACAGATTGGAAAATCATATTTCCTCTCGAAGAGAAAATGGCTTCGTTTGCAAACATGACAATGTCTTGACGAGACTTTGCAGGTTGTTCACATGATGAAATGTGAACGATTCTTACGATACCAGCGATTTTGGCTTATGACGTGAACTATTGGAGCGACTTTCGCTTTTAGAACAAATTTTTTATGAGCTGGAGAAAAAACAACTTGTCAGTCGTTTGCCATGAAACCTTTATTATTACCTGATTTGAGTACTGGCCACTTTACCCAACAGAACACATGTAATTTGAGATGGACAGTTTACCTATTATGACTAAGATTCATAAGCAAAAAGGACAGAAATCTAAACGGAATCTCATCTTGAAAAGGGTAAAAATAAGGGGGGAAAATCATCAATACTGGAGAAAAAGGAAAAAAAAACTCGAGTAAAGTGTAAATGAATGTGCTTTATAGAGAATTGGCCATCAAAATTCCACTCAATGTCGTTCGTGGCGCATCCTTTTGTAGGCGTAGCTCATGTGACCCGAGAGGGGCGGACCGACCGACGGGCACGTAGACGACGAGAGAGCGAGAAAAAATATTCAAACGGCGCCAGTACTGATTTTCATAACTATGATGAGAATACGGTGTAACAATTGGAAGGCCGATTCTCCTCTAATTTGGGCATTACAAAGCATTCACATATTCTTCGGTGATTGAGGGAATACATAAGGCTGTTAAGAATCTTATCCATTCGGCTAACGTTACGACGCGTTTCGTCTTCTTCAGAGCCGAATGGTCTGAGTCGATGCTTCACAGTCGCTTAATCTCGTTGTGGTGTTCGTCTTCGTTGTCGCTCAAATCGATTCTTCTTCGGAGGAGCATCGTCAAATGAAAACTCACTCGGCAATGCTCCTCTTATACAAGACTAATGTTAAAGAAAATTACACGCTGAGAACATTCTGTTTTTCAGCAAAAAAAAATCCTTTTTGCAGCAGTCGGTGCAGTTATTCGCCAGCAATGGAGTTATAATCATTAAAGAGCCAACTTTCCTTTACTTTCTTTTCTCCTATTTTCTCTCAATCACAGAAGTATTACGATATAACATTGAATTGTTTTTGAGTGGTCTAGTAGAGATTGATTGTCTTTCATAGAGTAGAAGATAGTACTATTTTCAAAAGCACCATGTTGCATGAAATGATGACACCTTATTTCTGAAGCTCGTCTTCGTTTTGCTAACTTTCACTGGTTATTAGATAGTCACAGATCTGACAGAAAGCCATGTCAGTTTATCGCAATTCATTATTAGAACACTATCATCCAATATAAGTCTAAAAATGAGACTCAACTTCAGTACGGTTCTGCTAGCAATACAAGAATATATTGATAGCATGTTCCTTGGAATGGGTGACACGTGGTTTTAACTCCTGCCTAGGGTGGAATGTTTTGTTCACCACTCGGCACTCTCAAATGTTGGCTTCTTTCATTAAGTGTAAAGCACGGAGTTGACAGAGAACTTATTCACTCGGCGAACGTTTCAACACGTTTCGCCTTCTTCAGAGCTGATTGATTCCGGCCGATGCTTTTCGCTCTGCTCAGATGTGTAGTTAGAACATCATTACACTACTTTGAAAAAGTAGCAAAACAAAGAACTATTACAGATCATACAAGGTACGAATTTCATTTCCATATAAGTTTGGCACTCGTGAATCGGTGAAATTTTTAAGCATATCTCAGAATTCATGTTTATTTGTGAATAGTTTCTTTTGAAGAAAAACGTGTTGAGCACAGGATAGGATGCCCTGCCATACATAGTGAACTCCTTGGTTACACGCGGAGCGCCGGGTGTAGAAAAAATGGTACAAAGTTTCTAAGAAAAGAAAGACTGAATTGCTTCATCGGTAAGCTCCGCAAATCATTGTGATGAAATCGAATGCATGGTTTATCCCTAGTGGATTGATCGGCACTGAGCCTTTCAAACTTTTGACCCTTCTCTCATGGAAGTAATTTAATCAGCGCTAAAAATGGTGGAGATCAGTTACACAATTTTATAAGTTTAAAAAAGATGAGGTGGATCCTCATACTTTTGCTTCTGGAGATTTTAGATTTGCGAGACATTCAGAGGTCCAGTCAACACCGTATTCATTTGACTAAGTTTTTTCTGTGATTTTCCACAGCTAATCCAAATTATTAGATTACTGTCAGAGCAATAGCGAGCTAATGGAGGAAGAGCTGGTTTAATACAATGTCCTGTGGTGATCGCCTTTATCGTCTCTCTCTATGTGCACTTTTGCCAAAAAAGGTTTATGTGAGTGATCACCTGACACGCCATACTGTTGCCTGATGCTCTACAGAATTCACTGCTCGATGAACGTCACAATTCGATTGAGAAACATACCGGCAAAGTACGCACTAGACGAAATGTCGAAATTTTGCAGATTTTGGCACGAAACGATTGCAGGGATCCTACCATCCAAATCTTCGGCTTTCGTATCTCTGAAGCAATCTCTACTACACTTCACTTCATATAAATCTTCAGTGCTTTATCTTCAACCCGAAGCATTTGAAAGCATCTCTCCATAGTTATTTTGCATTACAGACACCCTGTATTCTGAATACATCGTTCTTTTGCTATAATGATCGAGCATAAACTTTGAGCAGAACCATGAGACCTTACTCCTAGTCAAGGTAGACGTTTTTGACGAGCAAACAATGATACGAAGATTTAGGAATGATTTAAATCTTCCCGTTGCTGCTTGACTATCGATTCTTTGTAAAAATACAAAAATTTGGCTATAAAAATGTAAGAAAATTATTTATTTCGTACCAAAACATCAAAATCGTTACTATCCTCAACATGACCTATAACTTACATGGCTTATATAATGAATAGGCATAAATATAACTATGCATGGCATTAATTGATTCATTAGTGAAATTTAAGAACTATCATCTTGAGATTAAATCATTGTCATTAATACTTAGCCAATCATCTTTGATTTCGCGAAAGTTAAAGAGGCCGTGAACCTATTTGAGACTTCATAACTTGCGAGAAGTCTCCTGCAGGCCTGTTGAAATTTGGAAGACACCTAAGCTTTGTTGCTCTATCTGTGTTGTGGAACGTATGGATGCCATAGCAGCATTCCGTAAGGTTGTTTATAACTACTCGCCTTTCTTTCTAGATTTGTTCTGTACACAATTTTTTTCATTTTGAATTGTCTCTCCGGGAGAATGGAGAGCTACCTTGAGGATCCATTCCCATTTTCAGAGCTCGATAAGTTATATTTCAGGTGAAAAAGGGTTAAATACAGTGGAAAACGAGCCCCATTCCTTTAACTATCGATAGGGTGCAGATTCGGTAAGGACGAATACAGTGAAGCTACTGAATTCTCACGACCAAGCAGCTTGTCAGTATCGAAACAGACCAAAGTAACGATCTGTACCTATAAGAGACGCACAAATGCATATGAAACCCCATAAAAGATGCACTGACGCAAGCAAAATGGATTATTATTTGAGCCAACATGTCATGTGGTCTGGTAAGGGCTCTTGTACAGCCCGAGACACGTGTTTCGTCCTTACAGACTCATCAGCCGGGCAGAACCCGTCGTCTGTCGATCTTTTCATAGTCAGTTTTCTCGGGAGCGTCACACTCCTTATATGTAGTTATCGACGACCTACGCTTTACACTCTATGTCAAGTGAATTTCGCACTCGATTGCTAGCTGGCTGGTATTTCTAACATATTATACCTTTCCTTCGAGTGCTTTATTAAGACCACGCTCAAATTTCAATAGATCCTTTCATTATTATTTGAGCCAACATGTCATGTGGTCTGGTATATATACAAGGAGTGTGACGCTCCCGAGAGAACTGACTATGAAAAGATCGACAGACGACGAGTTCTGCCCGGCTGATGACTCTGTAAGGACGAAACACGTGTCTCGGGCTGTACAAGAGCCCTTACCAGACCACATGACATGTTGGCTCAAATAATAATGAAAGGATCTATTGAAATTTGAGCTTGGTCTTAATAAAGCACTCGAAGAAAAGGCAAAATGGATTATATATATATATATATATATATATATATATACATATATATATATATCAGTGGCCTGCCTCAAATTCATGCTTGCAATAAGAATTTTTATAGGCGCCATATCTTCATCTAGTCCTTAGCCATTTTGATAGCTTAGCATGGTGGTGAGATTTTTGGTGCTCCTCCGTACTCCGTTGCCGGCGCATTAGGTCTTTTTCGGTATCAAGGAAATAAGGCTCGTTTTCTTCACTGGGTTCAACTTTTTATACCTAACATATTGCTTGATGAGCTCTAAATGCGTAATTGGGTTCCCACGAGTAGCAAAGTCTTTTTCTAAAGGGCAGGATAGAGCTTTCCATTGAGAGCGACTCTTTACTGCCTCGCTGTACTTCTCAAATTTCATTGTGGACTTCTGGTCAATTTGACCGGTAGAAATTCAAGCGTGCCAAATTGAAACTTGATCAATATCTCATCCAGAGTTATCGGATGCCTGCCTAGCGGGTATTATATGAGAGGCGCCAAATGATTATACTGAGTTTTCCAAAAAGCATATTATGCATGTCAGTTTTAGGAAAGAGAGTTTAAGCAAAACTCCTGAGGAAGGAATCAGCAAAACGTGAAGTAATATCAGAATATTAATATTGGCAATGTCCAGAAATGAGAATCAAGTTGAAGTATGTATACAGAGAGCTCTGGGGAGCACATTTCGATGATCGAAAGCCGTGGCCGAGCGTCACAGCTTGGCTGTTCTCCAGGTTGCAAGGAAACATGATCGGCCGGTAATCTATGCTATTCAAGAGGAAGACGACAAAACGATTCGAATGCTAGAAGTACTGGGACACTCACAGTAAAAATAGTGATTACGGGTCGTGTCCAAGAAAAAAGGTTTCGATGAACATTTCCTTTCAAAGTTACAAAACTGTCGTTCATTTCTTTCAATCCGTTAAAAAATTTCAAATACCAATTTCTAAGAGATTTGAAAATCTCACAAAGTTTCATCTGTAGTTTCCCGTCAGAGGACACAAAATTAAGAGCGACCCTTTCCGCTGGTTGAGAAGTTTTTTTGAGAGTATTAATAATAATTTGGAAAATCAAATCTCTGGCTATTGCTCTACGTGCGTTTTATTTGAAAAGACCCTATGATAATGTTACACCTTTGAAAATAAGACTATGTTTCAGACCGGCCAAGTTCTTTCACTATTACATCGCTGGAAGCACGACAAGCGTATGAACCTTTGAAGAAATTCTCATACTATTACATAAGTAGTGCGTTTTGGCTGGAGCTCCCTTCAAAGTGGAGGAGAAGTCCTGAATCAATCAGTGAAAATTGTGATGCACTCCACATAAGAGTCGCGCCAGTGCGGTGTGCAGCGTATGCAAAACTCGATCTTATTTTCGATGCTGCACTACTATGAAGCGTTCTTCTCATTAAATAAGCGTAGTGTTGACTTCTCCGAAACTTACACTATCAAATAGTTACGTATAGTTCAGACGACGAGTTCTGTCCTGCGAGAAATATGGTGTGTGAAATACAAAGTTTTTCTATTTTTACGGAGCTGTGAAAAAGTTCTTCAAGGTTTGAACTGTCGAACGATCACTAGCAGTCTAAAGAAATAGTTTTGCTCAGCGAAATATAAGCGTGATGATAATAAAAGGAGGGAGCACTTGCGAAACATAATCTTATTATGAATGTCACAGTACCCTTCAAAAAGCTTTTTTAATAAACGAACATGTAATTCAGTAACCCAAAAGCTGAGCATTCAAATGATTACTATCACTCGTATGAAAATTCAATGTTCAGCAAAAGGGTTTGCTTCTTCATTCTGTGTCGTTTAACGGAAAAGAATAGCTTCAGCTTTGCCTTAAATTATTGAAGGAGAAATAAACTTTGTTTCTATCCAACGATCTGAATTTTTGTGCTGATAAAGAGAGAAAACTGAATTCGACACACATCGGTCAGCACACTCGTACCACATAATTATCCTTTAGGGGTCATTGAGTCCTAAGCCAAATGTGTGTTTAATCAATATGAGGGCCTCGTAAGACGCAGTTACTTATAATCGCTCACTTTCGGCAGTGTCAGTGAAAATCCCATACATCTAATATAACGTGTTTTATGAGTATTAACTTTTAGTGAGTGCATCACTGCAAAGAAGCGCAGAGTAGAGCGAGGCTGGGCACGGAACGTACTGCGAAAGAACAACGGATTCGGAACATTGAAGTGAGGCAGCTCTGAGAGCTTTTGTTACAGAAATATCACTACCACGGACACCATTCTTGCACATTGAAGGTTCGAGAGCATGAATTCCAGTGATAATTTATCGAAGTTAACGTGTAATCACCGCATCTGTAGCAGACTATATCGCAGCACTGCATATTACCACTATGGTTACAGTTGCGTTAATATTTAAATTACTCCATCATATACATATTCCAGTGCTTTCACTCCTTTCGATGAATTGGATTTGTCATAAATGAAAGTTCTGGCATTTAGACCTATTTTCATGAAACTGAGGTTGGGTGACCAGTCTTTTTTTTTCAGATTCTCTAAAAGTTGTTTTCACCATTTTGAGCTCCTCCTCAATGCAGTTCTTCTTCACGGTCGTTCGCTTTTTTAGTGCATGGTCAGCCCAACAGTTGAAAGTTCAAACTGCAAAAACAAGTTTTTTTCCAGTGGGTCAATTAGTCTTAGAGAAAATTCGCTGTGACTCCTCATAACGCGTGATTTCTCAGTAGGAAATCAGTGGTGTGACAGATCAAGTAAATTTCGCTATGAGCTAGAATTTCGCGAAGATAGCTGTTGAATCAGTGGTGGTATCAGCATTTGCTACCCAACGGTAATGACAAACGATGCTCAAATAAACTCAACCGAAGTAGAGGCTTTGATGGAAAATGCGTGAAACTCTTAACATACTTTTGACGAGGCTGTTCATTGTGGAATATAATGCTTATATACTGAGTGCTTTCTGCTTTGGTTACGAAAGCGTTCGACTGAATAGATTACGTGTTGGGCTGCTTCATCTAAGCTCTGAAGAAGGTGAAACCACTGAAACGTCAGCCCTTATATTGTTATTGTGACGTATAACTATTGCAATCAATAAATGCTGTTGCTGTCATATCATGTTCGACTTTAATTGAACCTTAGAATGATTACTAAAAATCATCTTATTTATCTCCTTTATGAAAGAATTGAGAGTTATTGCCCCTCTTTCAGAATTCAATAGCTTACATTTCGGCTAGAGCCCGATGAGTTCTACACCGCATCATATCCAATCATTCGATTCGATTTTTCCCATTTTTGTGGAAGCTTATGAAGCTCAGCCCTGCAACTAACTATACAAGAAGGTCTATCGGTATACTGCTACATACTGTGGATAACGAAGCTCAGTCAGGCACTAGAAAACTCTTAAAACTCTCAAAAAAGGACTGTACAAGAGCCCTTACCAGACCACATGATGAGTTGGCTCAAATAGTAGTGAAAGGATCTCTTTAAATTTGAGCTGGTCTTAATAAAGCACTCGAAATGAAGGTATAATATGATGAAAATACCAGCCAACGAGCAATCGAGTACGCAAAACTCTGTGTTAGGTGAAAATTTCACTTGACATAGAGTGTAAAATGTTCGTCTTTGATAACTCTCTGTAAGGGAGTAGAGCTCCCGAGAGAACTGACTATACAAATATCGAAAGACGACGGGTTCTGCCCGACTGACGAGTCTGCAAGGACGAAACACGTGTATCGGGCTGTACAAGAGCCCTTACCAGACCACGTAATAAGTTGGCTCAAATATTAATGAAAGAATCTATTGAAATTTGAGCGTGGTCTTAATAAAGCACTCGAAATGAAGGTATAATATCTTAAGCAAGTCTGACAAAATTCCATTTTCGGATTTTTCAAATTTATCCAAAAGAACTCAGGAGTTTTCCGGGCCAATGTCGTTGACTCGCTCTTTCAGATTTCTGCTACCATTCTAGGTTGTCACCGCCATCTCTTTCTTCTGTACGTGCCCCTAAAGGAATTTCCATAAAGTATAGAAGGGAGCCCCGAGGAACTGACTGCACGAAAAGGCACCGTGCACCTGACGAGATTGGAAGCCGAAGCACGTGTATTGCACTGTATAAGTGCTCATAACAAACCTCTTGCATTTCCTAAAAATAACCGTAAAACGTACTGAAATTTGAGTGAGGTCTCAAGATATACTCAAAACGAAAAGTATAAAGAGATCGAATCGAATCATTGGGTATGATCTGGTATAAATGGTCTTCTAGGGTCTGAAGAGGGAAAGCGCCAAAACGTAAGTAACTAATTACAAAGGAGAAACGGCAACCTAATACCACTTGAAAACAAGGAAGGACACTTTTTATGCTAGTATTATCAAAGCGGATCTGCTTATTAAGGAAAATTGCTGAATTCTACCGATCTGCACATGAAGAACAAAAGTGATCTCCAACCATCCAATAACGGCATAATTCTAACGTGAATAGGTTGCGTTGCTTTGTTATGTTCCAGAGATCTTACAAATAATTTACTTTATGGAATTGTGATCGAAGATCCACTCGCCATCGTGACTAAGCGAAAATTTGCATTTTTTCAATAAAATATAATTTGCCACATGTGTTCACGGTCCTTATTATTGATACCTGCCCAAGTTTTATCTATCGTTTCTACCGTCAGATCAAAATTTATGTGAGAACAACTCACGTTCGAAAGAAGCAAACATTTCATCTTTATCAACTGCGCTCAGGGCCATCGCCATCAGTACAATGGAGTCCATGGTGGTTATGATAGAGAATTTTGTTACGGCAGTGTTTATAGTGGTGACATGGCAATTATTGGTTAATACTTTCAAGACTGTGGAATGCAGAAACTTCATGTCTAGAAGTTTTTCATTTTCTTTGAACACGAATTTTATTCAAATATCATCAATATTATTGACTGAGTGTTTCTGTGCCTATGTGTGTTCTAAATGTACCTTACTTACTGATTCTTGTTAACGGAATCCTCCCAAACAATCTAACGACTCGTCGTGGCTGGGAAAAATTCCTAAGTACGGAACTGCGAAGTATAACAGGGATTTCTCCCCGCGGGGCCTCTCAAACTACGTTAAATTCCGGCACTTCCACCCGGAAAGCCCAGCTGGGAGTATACCGTATCATAAATTACCTTCGTCTTGGCAGGTGTTAGTCGCAAGACGGTGCACTCAGGTCTACAATGACATGCGACTGCTCATAATGTGGTGACAATCTAAAGAAGATAGTGGTTATTCTAACCTCGGATTTTCAGGGAAAAAATAGCTCAACAAGCGAAAAGATTTCTGCCTCAGTACCCACATACTGCGGGCTTCCGTCCACGACTTCGGGCGGTGAAACAGCCCACTGAGAGAATATCAAATTTCGAACTCAGCGGGACGTCATTGAAAAGAACAAGATGAACATGCCTACGAGACGATGGTGGTTGGTTCTTGATTGGCACCTATGACACCAAAATTTTTTCCTCAGATGCTGACCTATGCGCAATTTTTAAGGCTGATGGTCACAACAAATTGCATATGATCGCTCAGTAGGAAGCGAATAGTGCAAAACCGACCTAAGACAATCAGACGACAGAACTCTAGTTACTCATATAGCGAAGTTTTCGTTACAAAATGTCAGAGGAGTTGGCATTTTCGCTGATAATATTTTTTACAAAGCCATTTCGTACTAAATCTTATCACCGTGCTTGGATGCACTTTATCCAATCTTCGCATCAAAGGGTAAGGAAGGCAGAAGTCGTGCAACGAGAAATCCTTCGCAAATCGTTGTTGAAGGCTTCTTTACTAAATTAGGACTGTCCAGCAATAATGGATACAGGATAGAAAAATTTGGAATGGGAAAACCAAACGAACCAAACGAGAACGGAGGCGGTCTCATAGGACTCCTGACCGCATCACATCTCTTCTATGAATTTTTTTTTTTCGAAAAGAGAGAAAATCTCCAATGGGCATGAAAGTCTCCCAAAGGCTCTTGTGTGAGGATGATCCAAACATAAGCCAGAGTAGAAGTGCTGATATCATACAAGAAAACAAAACAAATCGTGTACGAAGAGGACGTTCTTGCTGAAATCCCTCTCCATATAACTGGTATACAGGGAAAGACACGATCAAAACCTGCAAGTTGCTTGTTAAAGGACTTAAAACATGTGGCGAACTAGCAACAGTTTCCCTCTCCCATTTTCGCAGGACGATTTATATAGATATAGACGAAAAAGTTGTTAGAAGCAACACAAAAACGATCCCAATCTGAAGAAATACCAATCTTTGAGACTATTATCGCTATAAGCCCTAATGAATGAAGATAAAATAATTATTCTTTGAAATCATTACAAGGAATTGATAGTGGAAATATCTATACCAATCTTCCTTGCACCATAAGCCCCGTTTCGGACCGCGAAATTCCTCCTGACTGATAAACTACCCAGACTGTCCGCCCCAAAGTTCAAGTTGCGATTGCGATTGGAAACTTGAAGAGCGGCATATCTACTTAGCTGACTAATATCACTGTCGATATCTTCAGAGCTAATGGCCACACTCTGTGTGTTATCCTCTAAAGACATATAGCATCATATCTCCAAGGGAAAAAAAAATACTAGAACAGTGAAGAATTTCACGCACGACCTCATACCTGAGAAGGATGAGAAAATGTCTTCAGTGGCCATTAAGCTTGTTGAGTGTGCTTTGCATGCTTTTCACGACGATCAATCTCTTGCGTTTATCGAAGATCCTGCAAGAGGCACAATCAACTGAATAGGCAGGAATACGGAAGGGTTTCCGTTGTTCGGACCGTATCCAAACCGTGATAGAGGTCATTGATGTCCTTCAAAAATAAACTATGCCCCTTGCTTCAAACCTTGTCGACAAAGAGAAAGCGTTTGACAGTGTGGGAACAATTATAATCCTATTGGCGCTTTTCGATCAAGGCGTAAATCGTTTTACACTGCAAGGTTATCTAACTGCTATGAGATTGTACCACAGGAATACGACTTTTCCATCGACTCCTACACTACAGTTGATAACAGGTCGCGCGATATGAACGAGAACGTTTTACGAATTGATAGAAAATTTCTATCATATCTTCGCTTCTCTGATGACTTCATCATTGCAAAGTGTGCCAGTAAAGCATGAGAGATGTTCATTGAAAAGTGGAAAGGGAAAAATGACTGGACTACGCATAAACACGATGAAGACTTAATCCGAAAAGAATCCGTAATGGAAAGGTGATCAACTTGGGTCAGATGGCTCTCTGATTAAGCAGACCACACTCGCATGTGTACCTTGAACGTCCAACAAACGTTGAAATCAACATGAAGGAGAAATTAGACAGAAGATAAGAAGTACAGCTGCATTAGAGCCTCTCATACATACCACCAATCAGCCAGCGGACCCCGTACTCCGTGCCCACGTTTTCGACTCGACAGTCGTCCCAGCGCTGTGATGAACAGCAGAGATATGGGCTGATATTACGATCACATCAAGGAGTTTGCGTACCACTCACAGGGCGCATGCCTCCTAGAAGTCAATCTGTGCCACAACGTCTAACCGGTTTGCGCAGCTCCGACCATCGCAAACAATTTCATCTTTATGATACAGGATTATATACATCGATGGCGAACACGGATGGGCCGATCACGTAATGTGAAGAATAGACGGCAGATAGAAGAAAAGAGCACTAAAGTGGACTTCAGGAGTATTCAAGCATCTTCCGAAGACTTTCTAAACGAAAAGCGGATGTGTTTGTGGCTCACGCCAAGCATCTGCACGCGTAGATAGTAACGAGTTTAGAATCACGGGATTGGATTAGCGTAAGTCATCATAGTGGAATTAGTATACCAGCATGGACGACAATTAGGCGAGAGAGAAACAAGTGAAAACTATGGTGGAGCTCGCAGTAGCAGTGAAGACTGGCTCTCCAACTAAAGTATCAAGTACCAAATTGATGAAATAATGACAATGCTGCTTGACAAATTTTGGAGTGCGCTATATGCCATAGAAGGGACTGCTGGACAAAACATAGCTTGTTTACTTTTTTTCTTTCTGCCAAAATAAAAGATAGTGATATAGGTAGTGACAATGTCTACAACATGTCAGAATGCTGATCGAAATCAATAGTAAATGAGTAATACGAGTGTTTTGTGATACTAGCCGTCAGTATTGAGAATCTATTCCAGGGCCTTACCAACTTTCTTCTCGGATAAATGTCAAATAGACGTAGTTTTTTTTGCGGGAAACACACAAGAATGTTATTGTATTTACATGTAGTTTATGATAAGTTCTATTCGAGCGGCCGGTTTACCAGAACTTGGCCGTAGTTTGAGGACGATATAGTAGCACTGAAGTTGATCGACAGTTCCAAATACAGAAGTTTGATTAATAGCCTGATTTCAGAACTAAAAACTTTCCGATTCGGACAGGAATGCTGAACTTTCTATTAATTTGCCACGTGAGGCCTTAATGATTTTGCTATAGAACGATTTCTTCGGTTTTAATAAACAATTTATCCTAATAAAAGCAATGCAACAACTTTGAGTTCTGGCAAAGCACGTGTAAGAGCAATAGAATAGTCTTCACGAAATGAATAATACAACGATTCGTGCAAAGAACAAAGAGTGCAAGCGGATGCCATGGTTTAAAGCTAAACAGCGATCGAAAATTCATGGAGAATGGCGTCTGCATTTCAACGAGATACATAAAGGTTACGCGAAAAGTAACTGATTTATAAGAAGGTGCTTAAGGAAACAACACATTAGATTGCACTCAAGTTCGAGTGAAAATACACGTCGGCCTTCGCAGAAGGTATGTAGATTGCTCAAGCAGATTGTATTGCAAAGCGAGATGTTGCTGCGCACTTCGTCCAGTACGTAGAAATTCATCTAAAATGTCAAAACAACCACTAGAGATCTCAAATTTAGATTAGCTAATACGATGCAACTGGTGCTAAGAAGAATGAACAGACAAACTTCAGTTTAATTACTGATTTTCTTCTCTGAACCATACACAAGTGTTACATTAATCTTTATTTGACAGCTAACATTTTGGCAGTTCTCCTTCTTCAGAGCCTGGAAATGTCAAATTGCACACAATCCAGTCAGCCAAACACCTCCATTACTCCTTAAGAAAAATTCACCAGACCTAGGTTTCAATCGCATCAAGCACAAATCAACTCTCACCATACTCACCGCTTTTTGCGTGTGATCCTCTGAATGATTCAAGTGGAGATCACCGGAGGGAGATCACATAGGCTCGTAATGCACCCCACCCATCAAAATAACAGTCTTATATACAGACTCATTTCACGGGTGATGATAAGGCATTTCTCCTTGCGGTTTATAGTCGGATCGCTAGAAAAACTTGAATGTTAAAGAATGAAAATTTATGAAGACATCCCTCTATTTAACATATCCACCTAGCTTCGCCACGCTTTGCTCAGCGAGACGTTGAAGCGTGCGTCGGCGAGAGGTAGGCAACCATATTCTGAAATGACAAAGCAAATACTGGAAATCTTTAGTTTGCGGTAGCTAATACGATGCAACTGATGCTAAGAAGAATGAAAAAACAAATCTAAACCCTATGATATAGAGTGGTGTGCAAAAACTTTGCGTCAGCCGGGATTTGAACCCAGATCCCATCCGTTCCGAGCGCATGTGCTAAACCGTTGCGCCACCGACGCTCGTTTTGCACTCCACGCTTACGCTACAACGCGTTATCTCTCACCAACCAACCGTCTACGGTGTGGCGGGAAGTCATTATCGACATTAAACTCACTTTTTGTTGACAGATACTGAGTTCAATAAAAAGGATAAATAATCAATCGGAAATCATCTTATTTGACCGCCTACTGCGGCGTTATGATGTTTGAATAAACCCAATGATGTAGAGTGGTGTGCAAAGACGTTTGCGTCAACCGGAATTTGAACCCAGATTCTACTCTTTCCGGGAGCATGTGCTAAACGTTGCACCACCGACGCTCGTTTTGCACGACACCTCACAGATAACGCGTTGTAGCGTAGAAAGAGTAAAGTGCAAATCGAGCGTCAGTGGTGCGACGGTTTAGCACTTGCTTCCGGAAAGAGTACGATCTGGGTTCGAATTCCGGCTGACGCAAACGTTCTTGCACACCACTCTACATCATTGGGTTTATACAAACATCATAACACCGCAATAGGCGGTCAAATAAGACAATTTCCGATTGATTATTGAACAAATCTAGACGTTAGAAAATAAAAATTTATAAAGATTATTGGCCTCATTCAACATGCGCACCTAGTTCGGTCACGCTTTGCAGAGCGAGATGCTCAAGCGTGCATCGGCGTGGTGCAGCCGACCACTTCTGAAATCACAAAGGAACTACTGAAGATCTGTAACGTGTAGTCTTTTGCTCTACAAGCATAAAGTCTGGAACCTTCGAGCTCATATAAAGACATTTTCATACTCTTTTTCTTGACAGCCGCATATAACCAATATTTCAACTCCGCAATAGAAGAGCAGCCTCTTAGTCTGACATTCTTGATGCAGAAGTAAATAAGAAATTATCTAAATTAAGATGCAGCTTTTTTGCTTACACTGTTTTCGTTCTCAGTGTACCAACTAGGAGACAGAAAAATGCAAAATGGTAGAACGCTCCTTTGAGTATTCCAGGAAAAAAATGTCTTAAGTTTGAAGAATACTGTTAATTACCAGCTAAAACTGTGCTGTATCACCTTATCGGAACAGAGCCTTTTTGCTCTCTTTGGAGTTAAAGTTATCATTCGGTAGCTTAGATTTTGGAATTTCCGATACCGTCACTGATTTTTGAGAGCTCTCGCTAATGCGCTATACAGTAAGCATAAAATTATATTTTACTTGCAGCACGCAATTTGTTCTCTGCTAGAGTTTAGCAGCTTATTAATAAAATTGTGATACTTAATAGATAGCCTAAAAGGTAGTGATTTTGAAAGAAAAAAGATTGGAAATCGGTGCAATTTTCGTTTTGCTAATTTCAAACCACTTCTTTTGAAGTTGTTTCTTCAAAGATGATTACACAGTTACTTCAAACTTCCTGACTCCATGATTCGTAATTATCTGGAACTGCAGTCCTTGGCGTGCCGTCATTGCACGTTGACGGTGATAGCATGAATTCTGTGTTCCGGTCTGAAACGACCTATACAGAATGCCAAAGAAGTAACAACTAATGGTAGACACTGGGATACCTATTTGTAATTCAAACAACAGATATCTCTGCACTACGAATACTAAGAGACATTTGCTTCCTATGATCCCGGCAAGTGATTATAGAGAGAGTAGAGTCTAGCGCTGCGGTCTGCGGTTCTTTGAAACACACGAGATAAAGTTGGTTCAATCTCACGCCCCTAGCTAACAAAGCCTTTCATCGCGCCAAGGTTTGGAAAATGCTATAAGATATATCTGAAGGTATAGTTGCATCGAAGTCATACATCGTTAGGACACCAAAAATTATAGTATAGCCCCTCAAACCTCTACAGTATTTATTAAGTCGATTGCACGACCTATTCTCCAAATACTAACCAGCTCAAACGCTCTACACTTCATTTTTCCATGAGAGTAGTTCAAGTAAAACTTTTACGAAAGAAATTGCGTGATAGGACGACTACCACAATCTGCTACATTTATTTAGTCAATAATAATGGCAGAACGCCTAAGCAATTCAAGCAACACAAGCGCCATAGCGGATCTAATATGTTCTTACATGTCAACCCTCCGTTCCCACTTGCTCAGTCACCTACCACTTCTATCGCCGGTGTCGGCAAAAGAGCCCTCTCAGTCACTTTTTCCACTTCGAATACAGGAATTGCGTGTTGCTCCACGAAGCTGAGCAACACGCTGAGCAGCTGCTCGAGACCAGGGCCGTCCTGAGTGTGGCGCGCTCCTAAAAATAACCCATTCCGAGACATCAGATTTAGTGTAAGTCATAAACGTACGCTCTATTTTCTACGCTTTCTGCAATGGCATGCTGATGTCATGCCCATCACGTGGAAATGCTGATTGCATCCCGTACAGCGGTAGTTCACAGGCTTGTCCGACCTGTTAAAAATTGAGTACTGTAAATCTAAGTGCTACACGACCGATTGATTTTATGGAGTTTCACGCAGAAACTCAGGCTCAGTATCCAACAAAAGTGATGCGCAAAATACTAGCACAGAGAATCTGAGCAAGCTGAGATGCTGCACTTAACAAGCGTATCATAGTATAGCTTACAGAACTGTGGCACACTTGGAATGAACTGGCACTTCAAACAGAGTGATCAAACCCAGTACCAGAACGCATTCTATCCAAAAGAAAGCTAAGAGTAATCTCATGGAAGGTTACTCATATTGGCTGCTTCGGGATTTCACGGAAGAAAATCTTGTCAAGCAAGAAAATTATCTTGCAAAGGCTGCCGTTCCATGATGACCTAAGAAAATTGTCAACAAAATGAGAATACAGCTATTAGGATTTCTAAGTTTATGTGAAAACGTGTTAGAGGCCAGCGATGAGCTTCACTGGAGAGTACTATCAAATCTACGTTCAAAATAACATGGAAAATGAAGATACTGAGGAATTATTTGTATTAACATAGCGACCAGGTGATTCATATATGAATCGTGGCAGTGCCGTACCACACACTGTGGTTAAAGAGCGTTTACAACGCATGAATCATGCCATTCGTTTTGAGTGCTTTCTCAAGAACACGCTCAAAAATTCAATATGCCTGATAATCATCCCCGACCATGCAAGTGGCCTGACATGGGCACTTGTACAGTGCAATACACGCATTTCGGTCTTGCAGCTTCGTCAATTGCACGCTGCTTTTCGTGTGAGCCAATCCTTGTTGGGGAGAACCCTTAACAAACAGGAATTGCAGACGCAATATTCAAATAATAATATCAGGCATAATGAAATCAGGCCTGTCATGGAAAAACACTTAAAACGAATGAGAATGGTATGATATTTCATAACTACGAGCCAAAAGTAATCGAGTATAACGTTTGGTGATGTTCACCATTTGACGGCACATGTAAATATCACGATTGCGGTTATCCTATAAAAAATGGTTCTCCCTCAAGAGGAATCGACTCAGACGAAAGGCACACTGCAACTGACGAGGCTGCAAGGCCGAGATATGTGTATTGCATCGCACAAGTGCCCATATCAAACTCCATGCATGGCTCGTAATCATCAAGCTTATTGGAACTCAAAACTTAGCTCGAACTGAAAAAATTGTTACTCATAACAAACAGACAAGGTCTGGTTTTTGAGCGAGAATTCTGACATCTTTCTGAGACAGCGAGTCAACTTCAAGATGTCGTTGACACTGCCTTTTGTCGCTTATTCGATGGAAGCCCTTGTCAAAATTGCCACTTCGGAACAGATTTCTTTCCAGTTCGAGTGAAACGCACATGTATGTTTGATGTGTCCTCTTTTAGGTTCTCCTTCTGAGCTCTCCTTTGGATATAAACACAACGTGGAACATTTATCTGAGAACATCACTGATCTTGAATGCGATTATAGCACTGATTAACTTTCGAGATTATAGAAATACTGACATAGTATTTGGTTGAAAGCAAACCGTCTCGACGAGGCTCGTCACTGGTTCAAATACGAGGGGAAGGCATCCTCTTCTCGAAGTACTCGAATAACGCCGTCGGAAAGCGTCCTTTCGAATTGTGATAAGGTAGGTCCTTCAAAAAAGGTTCAGATGGCAACTGAATGAAAAATACAATGAATATGAAGGATAGCTGGCCTCGCAGATTTCGTTATGCTGAAATCTGTTAGACATATTTTCGTATGGAACCGTACAATGCAGATCTCAGCGGAATGTAAAAGCAATAAATGGGGGCGAAGAATTGAAAGGTAAACCTCATATGTAGATGACCCATCAGAACTGTCGATTCCTACACGAAACCTCAAACACATGAATTCCTTGTGAGTCCGGTTAGCCTTTTTCGTGGCTCTGGATCGAAGAATGCTTTCCTGAGAGTCGATAAATTACAACAATGATAGTAATACTAGCGACAATAATGCTTGGGAATAACAATAACAGTAACAACGGATAAAAGGTAAAACATCATGTTCGATTATCTCTGAAAACAAGCGTTAGGCAGTAGACAGCATTATCCCCCTAAGGACATTGCGTATTGTTTCGCACATTTTACTCACAAGGAATATTTTTCGCACGCCAAAGCCATTTTACTGAACTATCAGTAGATTTTCAATAGCTCGAAAAATGCCGAGTCTAGCACTAAGCCTTCTGTCTTGAGAGGCCTTCACAGTACGCTGTAGCAACGTAGAGAATATTACCTTTCACCCTCCGTTGCTCAAACTTCATAACGGCTTTGTTGGTGATATAAAAAACATATAAAACAAATCCCCCTTCCCCCTAGAGAGCGATAGGACAAGATCCCTACTACAAATCCGTAGAAAACCCAACCAGTGCAGTGCACTTACGTCGAAAAATATTGTCAACAGTCATCGACGAACTGTCACTGCTTTTTGACGTACTAGTGCTTTTTCACCCAAATAAGAGCTTAATGTCCACTAAAGGCATGAGAAGGTTGTAGAAGAAGGAATACCACAGTAGCGCGAAAAACATAGTAATTTTTCCGAAGTATAAAAGAGACCCCAATCAAATAACGAAAATCACACGCCGCTTTTGCGTTCGCGCTGCGAGCAGCGATTTCATGTGCTATTCCCGAAAAATTAATCGCGCAGCATGGGCCTCGGAATATGCACATGATCGACACTGTCTTCAGGCGTACCATGTCAGACAAAGTGGGTCATACTGTAACAACTCCGGAACAATGATGGGTTTGCTTTGCATAGGATGAAAGATAGAACAAGTGGGAGCGCCTCTAAGCTGCAAACGTTTCATGAAAAATGTGATTGAAAACAACAACGATTAAATGTGAAGCTCCATCTTATAGAGCATTGTTATAGTGCCACCTGATCTATAAATGGCTAGAAAATATTCAATATACTTACTTTTACAACGCAACCGATCAACCTTGAACGGCTGTGGAAATGCCTTACACTTGGCGACGTCTTCACTAGCGTTAACCAAGTTGGTCTGCGTTGAACCTTCAAAAGCTGTCTCTCATTCGTGCAGGAGCTTGGATTCCTGCAAATTTGAGAACGAGTATCAAGTGGTTAGATCGCCAGAAGCAGTCAGAAGAGTTAGTGAGTCTTCGACCGCATTCTCATTGTTGGAGACCAAAATTGTTTTGGATATATCAAACATTACAACTATAACGTATTAGTACACAAACACTCAATTCTCTGCGGTCATTACATATTGCTTCCCCACAATAGCAATAGTAGTGGCATCATCAAAAATCTATGATTATTCAAGAAAAAAAGGATCATATAGTGGAAACTTCGAAAGAGTTCTATATATAAAAAACGAACAAAGAAAAATTAAATGGAGTAGCGGTGCTTCATAATCAGTAGATATTACCAATAGCATTTTGACTCAGGGCTACAAATGTGAATGTTAGAAATGTGCTCACAGTGTCAGGAGCATAGTGGGCGCGCAATAATACAAAAAAGTAGAAAAGAAGATTAATTTATTAGTAAGATACAGATACATTTTTGCGATTTTTGCTGGTTTTCTAGCCTCGAATCAATAACTGAGAAAAGTAATCTTTAACGGATAATTAGATTTTGAGCAATTCTTGTGGTTTGTTATGGACAATTTATAGAGCACAAAAAAAACTGGTTCTTTCTATAACAGGGAAACAAATGAAAAATGGGTCTTATTTGGTGGAAAAGAACTTTTCATAGAAGAGTCAGTATCCAATCGGAAGGTGAGGCTAGTGGCTGCTGCCCCAAGGTACGAGTTTTTCAAAACACCCCTTTATAACATTGTAACACTTAATATAAATTCAACTTTCACAAAACCACGTGTTTTTCTCTTATCTCGCCTATAATTTATTTGACAAACTCCTTCCTCAAAGTGCCAGTACTCAAACTATAGCATAAGTTTCAAAAAACTCAAAACGCGTTTGCTTTTTCAAAAGCTGTTTTAATCTTTCAATCTGCTCTGGTCCTTGATTTGTGCTTTAAACCTCACACGACAAAACTATTTCATTAGGCTATTTGCAATCATCTGATAGAGTAATGTTATCTGATTCCAACGATGTGCTTATTTTCTCTAAGTACGTTTTAGCAGGGAAAATAAGTCTGAGTTTTAGATTTTTGATGATGTTATTTACAGGAGTTCTTCCTCCACTTCGAAAAAAATTTTATATGAAATGGTTGACTAAGATACTACGAAAACTTTCTACGCATCAAAATGCTTTTCGGCTTCCAGCAAATTATACGCGTGATAAAAATTGAGGTAAAAGGTGAGTGCGAAACATAATCTTTCATCTGGATGACACATCACCATAAAAGGGTGTTTTGAAAACTGTTGACGTGGGGCAGTAGCCTCAAGTCCCGACTTTCGAGTGGTTGCTAGCACTCCCATGAAAGGCTGCTCTCCAGCGAACGAGATCGGTTTTCTATTTGTTATTTTCTAATCAAAAAGAACCAAAAAATTATTATCAGGCATACTGAACTTTGAGCGTGATTCTAAAAAAACACTCGAAACGAGCGGTGTGATATTTTATAAATACCAGGCAAGAACAATCGACTGTCAAACAGTGCTGATTTAATGATATTCTTCGTCTTGACGGCACGTATAAATAGTACGTAGCCTACTCTATGTAATGGGGCTATGTGAGGCTGTCCAGGCCGTAACACGTGTACTGAGATTAATAAGTTGCCCATAACAAACCACGTGGATGGCTCAAAAAAATTATCAAATATATTGAAATTTGAGCGTGGTCTTAAGAAAGCACTCGAAACGGACGGTACAATCTATTAAAAAACTGCTCATTCTTTTTCTAGAGCACAGAACGATGCGAAATATAATTACAAAAATGATTTCAAGCTTTACAAGTAACCCAGCTATCTTGTTGTACTTCACATCGTGCCCTGCCATGAAAAAGAATGGGCAGTAAATAGAAGTTGACAACTGTGGTCTTGACTATAGCCTCAGCTTAACTAAGTTCAGTTCCAATTTCTGTGCCTTAGATCAATAATTTCGTCAGATTATTGCTAGAGCAGCCGATGTGCTAAAACCATGGCTAAAAAAAAAAAAAAAAAACGCGGTGCGATCACCTCGCTAGAGGTTTGAAGGCTTAGAACAATCTCCGTTAACATGACGAAGTCTTATAACAGGTTTCTGGAAGTCAGTCGAATGAAAGGCAACTATATGTAACACGTGAGTCCCTTATTATGGGTGAACGCGGTTCGAGTCCACTTCACGTCAAGCTCCAAAATCAACTTGCATCTCAGCATACCTTTGATAGGTCGATTAAGACTGGTTAATTCGTTTGTCTTTTTAGGATTGATGCTCGCAA
>JAHQIW010002781.1:0-15724 GCA_019055375.1 Parelaphostrongylus tenuis | reverse complement strand
AAGAGTGCGCATATAATAAATTCAACCAATTGAAAGAGTGATTACGTTTATTAAATCAAGATTTACGTGAATAAACAAAAAGGGGCTCTTTCTGATTATGAGGGAACAAATGAAAAACTCTTTGGAAAGCTTAGATTTTTGGCTACAGCCCCATGTCGCCGGTTTTCCAAAACACGCCTTTATGATGCTGTAACATTCAAAGTAATATTATATTTCATAAGACCTGTCTTTCTTTTCTTATTTGGCTTATATTTCGCTAAACAAAACTCCTTTCTAAGAGAGCAAGTTCTCAAACTATAGCACAAATTTCAGAGAACTCAATACTGTGCTTTCTTTTCAAACAGCCCTGTCAATCTTTTGATCTCCTTTGGTTTCTCATTTGTTTTGAACCTTGCTAGACAGAGTTTTTTTTAGACTATCAGTAGACATCTGATAGTGTAATGTTTTCTGATTCTAGCGATATGTTTATTTTCTGGAAATACGGCTTAGCAGGGAAAACACAATCGAGTTTTACATTTTCGCCAGGTTGCTTCCTAGCTAATCGACAAGGCGACGGCCGTGGCAGGGACGGGACGTTCGATATAATGTTATTCATTTGAGAATTTTTCCTCCGCTTTGAAGAAACTCCAGAAAAACGATTGACTACGATACTGAGGAAGTTTTTCTACACATTGGCATGGCTTTCGGCTTCCAGTGAAATATGTGCGCGATAAAAATGAAGGCGAAAGGCGAATGTGAAGCATAATTTTTGATCTGGATGCTACAGGGTTTTATAAGGATGTTTTTAAAAACCAGAGACGCGGAGCTGTAGCCTCAAGTCTCAGCTTTCCAGTAATTACTAACATTTCTATAATAAATTCCTCTGCAGCGGATGAAATTGGTTTTTCGATTGTTCCTTCCTAATCAGAAAAAAAGTTCATAAGAAATTCTCAGAAATGCCTGTTTTTGCCTCAATACATCTAGTAAGTCGCTCGCGAAAATTTTTAGCGATGCGCGCACACGCACATGTTTCCACCGAATGAGAAGATATCTACAGTCGAACCACTCCACAATGGCCAAAATTGCGTCAAGTTCCCGAGAATGGCCAACAGAAGTCTGCAGTAACAAAAACATGGGTCGCAGTGATCTTCCAGCGTCTGTGACTGTCTGGGCCGGCCTCTGCCCCACCGGAAAGACTCCGCTGATTTTCATCAAAGGAAACGTCGAAATCAACGTTGCCAGCTATCAGCAGCAAGTTTTACGGAGCGTAGAGGAACCTCGATCTACTCAACACTTTAGAGCCGACGAATTTACTCTTCAGCAGGACTGAACTCCTGCGCATTCGGCCTGCCGAACGGCTGCCAACTGTCAAGAGCTGCTTCCATGCTTTCAGGGCAACGACATTTGGCCAGCAAAGTGGCCCGATCTCAATCCAGTGGATTACTCCTTGTGGTCCATACTGTAGGAAAAAGTCTCAGCTAATCGCTACACAGTGTAGACGCGCTTAGACGGTTTAATGCGCTTCTGAGACGAAATTAAGGTGGAAATGTGTGCGAGCATCGTTGGCAATTTTTTCAATTAACTTCGCAAACGTACAGAGGCCAGAAAAGGCGATTTTGGAAAATTCTTACGAACTTTTCTGCTTCTCGTTGTATCTGATAATCTAATAGAAGCTACTAATCCTCCAATTGAGTGAATTCACTTGCTCATGCAGTATTTCTTCAATTGAATTTTTTCGAAAAACTGTTAAATCAATGATATCGCTTAATTTGAATAAACTCAACCTGAAATCGATTTCATCTAAACTTGTGTTCTGTGATCGTCATGATATTATGATTTGCGACTTCTACATAAAATTCTATATAAAATGAAGACACTTGATGTATTGGGTGGATACATGCAACCCAATCGTTATACAGCTTTTCGATAAAGTTTATTGCTCTTTCCCTACTAAATAGCTGCAACTAATATCCTAATACAACTATAAAAACGTAGAAGGCTTTCAAATGCGATAGACTAAAATTTATGCCTTGCATCCATAATAACGTAATCAATGGACATAATACATGCGCATAAATCAGGAAGCGTAATCTAAATAAGTTAATTGTCAGAAAAATAAAAGAGTATAGAGGTGCAATAATAACACAAAGAAATGTTAACGAGACCAATCGTACCTAAATCTCTAAGCGTACACAAAAGGCTAGTGATGATCTTAAGAGGCAGCTCTGAGTGATTGAACTAGTCATTTGAAATGAAAGTTGAAGACGTACTAAAGCAAATCATCTAGAAGTGATTGATTTACGTGAATTATTCCCTATAACAATGGGTTGAAAGAGGAGTTTCACACATTAAATCCTAGAACACAACGAATCTAACAGCAAATTCACCACATACAAAACAGTTTCTCAATGTTCTTTTTTCATCATATTAAAAACGGAGAGACATCTCGTGTACAACGAGTTTGCCTTAACCTGAATTAAAGCAATTAAAGGATTCAAAGCAGGTTGTTCGATAAATGAATGAAAACTTTGATATAATTCCTTAACTCGATCGACCTCCAGTTTTTTGCGGACAAAGTATTTCAGACTCTCAGCAAACATTCGATAACTTGGCTTTTAGGTAAAACAAAACTATGGTATTTTTTTCCATGATCGATTTTCTTCTGACTTCGACATTCTTCAATAATTCCTCGATTTCTTCTTTAACCATAGATGACATTCTACGACCCAATTTATCCTAAAAGCTGACGTTTCGGCGGCTTCCTTCTTTAGAGCCTGGAGGGTCAGACAGATCACAACTCAGTCGGTAACGCACCTCCATTACTCATACAGAAATATCACCAAACCTGGATTTCAACTTCATCAAGCACGAAACCGATTTCGACTTGTTCGCAGCGTTATATGAGATGTTCATCAAGTTATTCAAGTATTAACCTTACGCGCTAAGATTGCTGATCATTCTCCTAAAATCTTACGCGCTGATGTTTTATGTTGTAGGCTGCGCGAAGATGATAAAATTATTCCAAAATCTACTCCGTCGTGCGTTCATGTCCCATACGGGCCTAGGTGGAGTGACTTGGCTTAGAGTTTCTTTGCCGCATGTGTCGTCTTATGCAAACACAAAGTGGCCTACCCGTTTCACCCATGTATTTTTCGATGCACGCTTTCATGAGATTAGGGAAACAATACCTGTACTCATTCAATCACCGTCTTTGCAGTCACGACAAATTCTGCTCTGTTTCTTTATACATGGGCAGAGTCAAATAAGCGGTTGCGAACTAGTTGGCGCCTCAAAATTGGTGGTATTTCAATAAGCGTTATCGATTTCTCTAGGCCTAACATTTTCAAACAACTCTTTATAGGTGTATTTATTTTGTTTAGAAAGAAAGGAAACTGAACAGGCCCTTGGTTACGTTGAAATTCACGTTAGGGAGCGCGTTTTTAGAGATGGTTTCCTTTTGACGTCGATAGACTTCCTCTTCTTCTCAGCTGGCTCGTGTAGAGAACGACTTCTACTTATTCGTCTATTTCCCCTTTGCTTGGCGATATCAGTCGAGATAATGTCTGAAACTACTTTATCTGACACTGAAATGAAGAATAATGCTTAAGAAATTGAATATATGAAACGAATTCAATAATGCCGACCTGATCTAGCAGTCGAACACAAAGTTCCTGTACAATTTGGTGCACCACATTTACAATCTGGTAATGGACATCCAATATTGTATTGCCTCATTTGATAATTAATACACAAGTCGGAACCTTAAAAGAAATCGATTCAATGCACTGGTCTCACGAGATTATACTTAGCACAAAACATGTTTTTCGGTACAAAAATGTCCTACTAATTCTTCTAAAAAATGAATCCCAGAGGCAGGAAATAAGAAAAAAGTTCCAATGGAAATGTTAATAGATTCCTTTCAGAAACAATGCAATTTTTACGTTGAAAAAAGAATTTATTGACACATGGCGGCTGTCCTAAAAAGAAGCCCTTGTAGAGTCTTTTCAGTGAAATCCAAGCACTTATTGATCACTATGACCCGTGAAATTCAAATCTGATCAATATCAACCCTATTTTCATTCAGCGCCAATACGAATTCGCCCCAATACACGCTGCGATCAAAGTAGGGGAGCAAGATGCGACATCGCGCAGCGTGACCTAAGATGTGTGGAGCGGTCCCAAAAGATTTGACTCATCGAGATCTTCAACACTTGACCCAACACCATCCAATCCACTGTTCTTCCTTTCACATGCCGTGAGCGGCGGGCATTCTGTGTTTGTGCGCGCTGCGATAGGATGGAAATCTAATTAGTAAGCTGAGATTCAGGGAGGATAGTATCATTACTAATTGATAGTTATGACAGAAGATATTTTTATAAAGGTTCTTTTTGGCATAAAAGACGCTCATGAGTTTGAGAGCTGGTGTACAGAAGAACACATTTTCAGCTGTTATGCAATATTTCTTAGTACTTGCCAATCATAAGGTAAGAAATGAAAAACTATCTCATTTGCTGGACAGAAACTTTTCGTAGGAGTGTTAGTAATCATTAGAAAGCTTAAACCTCTGTCTAGCTTGGTACGAATCGGTCTCCAAAAGAAAACAATTTTACTGACAATGTTGAAATTAAACCTATGTGTTTTATAAACGCACTTTTCTCGCAGGACTGAGCTCTTTCTCCACAGTATTTGTTATCATTCGATAGCGTAAAGTTCAATTATTCTAACGTTGCGTCCGATTTCTGTAAAAAAGCGCTTCTCTGCAATGTAGCAGAGAAAATAAGATCGAGTTTCACACATTCGGCTTGCTCATTTATAGGCTAATTCACAGGCGGGGGTTGCTGGCTGCAGATTCGATGCAGCAGCTTACCACGATCGATCCATCGGCCCTTCGGAAAAGTGTGATTTTTGTCATCTGATTAGGAATTTCTTCTCTTTTTCGAAAAGAACTTCAGATCAAGCGACTGACTCTGATATTAAAGGGCTTTTTTTATACACTCATATGCTTTCTGTGCTTCCAGCGAAGGGATAGTCCAATTGCTCAGCCGACGTGAAACATAAATTTATCTTGGATTTTACAGCGCTACAAAAAGGCATTTTTTCAAAGCCGGTCACGTGGGGTTGTGGAATTTTTCTTTTGTTGCCCTATAATGGACAAGAACCAGTTTCAATTATACTACTCTATTTTTCGCACATTATCCTTTTCTAATTATAGTTCAGTAGCCTTTGTTACACTTGTGCTGATCATGTTACCCAGAATGCTTATTTTGATACCAGACTTCATTTGTGCAATGACCTTCAAATTAGGTTTTACCACCAAAAAAAAAACGTTTTGCTTTCGGAGTGCATTTCTGCGACTTCACAGCGGATTTTGTGGTATTACATGGCAAAATTTCGAAGTTAAGCCAACACTGTCGCCATGGAGAAATGACTGTTATTGAAGTAATTTTTATAGACGTATTTAAAGTGAAAAGACCGCCAAGTTATCCTAGAAACCTCCATTTTTCTTGATGAAAGCGAAAATTACGTAAGCTAGTGCGCATAATCAGTGATAAAGATTTCACGGATGGCGTGATGTTCATATGTGTATAGTGGATGATATAAGAACTTATTACCTATGATACATAGGGAATGCCTTTTTCGGAACTCCGTAGAGGTGTCAACGCTTGATCGCTAGGGCACCGCGCGTTATTGTAAACAGCGAATACTCGCTCTACAGATAGGTGAGGTTACTAACTTCAAAGCGCTGGAGAGATTATAGTGAATTGTGGAAAAAAAACGGCTAAGCGATTATGTGCAAATCAACTTTTGGTACTTTTACCTTATCTGATCGCCGGTTCGACCCTTCAGAAAAAGCTTGCTTTGAGCTTGTTCATGACGAGTAAGTAATCATTCGATAGCTTAAATCAATTTTATCTTCAAAAAAGCCTTACCATTGAGCTGAAAGAGCAAAAACAATCTTCTGTTTCTCATTTGAAGATTTTTCGCTGATCAAAGCTTTTTCTTTAGAGTTTTAGTGGTCATCCGATAGATCAAACCTCAAAGATTCCAATGGTCTGTTTGCTTTTCAAAATGGGCCAAGCTTTACGCTGTAACAGCCAAAAGAAGGCTGTGTTTAGCAGAACTGAATCACTTTTATTATCCACTCCTCACTTCGATACTGGGAAAAAACGTATTTTCTGGTCGTTTTCAATGTTCAAAAAACCATTCGATAATTTTAGTGGTGTATTTCAAATCCATAAACGCTTTTTTATTGCGCTAAAAGAGCAAAAATAACTTTTTGTTTCTCATTTAAAAATTCCTCGCTGACCAAAGCTTCTCCTTTGGAGTTTTAGTAACCAATCGATAGGCCACATTTCAAGGATATCAACGATTTATTTGGTTTTGAATATAGACATTGTATTACGCTGTGACAGCCAAAAGAATGTTGGGCCTTGCAGAGGTGAAAAGAGAGGCGTTGAGTACGATACACAATTTTCTTTTAGTTCTTCTGAAGTACTAATAAGAAGTCCATCTTAGGAATCGAAAACATTACTGGAATCCTTAAGGTTTGATCTATCGTTCAATTCTTGAAACCATAAGATAAAAGCCCAGATCAGCGAGAAATCTTTGAAGGAGAAACAAACTATTGTTTTGCTCCTTCAGCACGATAAAGAGTTCTTTCTGAAAGTGAAATACACCATTCAACTTTTTAATTAAAGCTATCGATTGGTTGTTTGAACTCTAAAAAACGAATAAAAAATTAACGATCAAAAAAATACTATTTTCCCATTGACCGAACTGTAGAGAGAACAGTTGAAGTGATTCATTTTTTGCGAAACCCAATCTTCTTTGGCTGTTACAGCGTGATACCAGGTCCTCCATAAAAAAATAAGTAAATCATTGAAATCCCTAAGAGTTGATCTATCGATCGATTACTGAAACTGCGAAGGAAAAGTTTCGTTCAGCCAGAAATCTTCCAATGAGGAACAAAATTTTATTTTTGCTCTTTCAGCGCAATAAGAAGGCTTTTTTGAAGATGAGATATATCATTCAAATTCCCTCAATTCGTGCTATCAAACGGCTAATTGGACATTGAAAAAAACCAACAAATACGTTTTTGAAAAGGTCGACAAGGCGATCAGATAGCAGAAAAGAACCCAACTTTTTTTATTTTTATGTCATCCATCCTCACAGTGTTTCTTTTTTCACTATGCGGATCAAATTATTCCAGGTATTTTATTTGTCCTTTAGTCTTTTTCTTGAACGTCGTAGAATACTTGCTGAGTTCATCTTTTTGCAACCTCGGGGACTGCCTAACTATGGCGCTCCATAGGGTGTTCCTTGTTGATTGCTCCAGAGTGTTGACAGGTGAGTGTTGGCCCCAAGCGCGCTGCGATAACCATCACATCACATGCGGGCATCACAACCACTTGGACACGTCGCCCCCGTCATGGTTGGGTGCTAGTCACGCATCTAATGCACCTTATGCGATATAAATTGGCATATGTCGTTTGCATCGCTTCCATGTAGCATTTCTACCACTAATATCTTATATTCCTTACAATCTTACTAATGTATTATGTCTTGCAATGCATTCCCCTACAAGAATGCCTCAACTTCTGATCTCTAGAATTATAGAAGCATGAAGGAATGAAAACAGTAGCAACTCCAGAATTACCAACAAATGCACAGAACAAATGAGATCGTGGCTTTCTTGCCACATTTTTGTCAATGTAAATAACATCTACCCAGCGGTATAGAGTGATGTTTAAGACTTTTGCGTTGAGCGAGAAACGAACCCACATCTCACTCTATCCGGGAAGCGCGTTCTTTAACCCATCGCAGTACGGAAGCCCGCTTTGCTGTCACTCTTTCTACGCCATAACCAATCTATCTGTCAGTAAACCGTCGTCAACGGTTTTGGCCTAGATAGTCAGTATCGCCATTGAACTAGTCACGCTGACAGATATTAGGTATTGGATGATCGACTAGAATGTGTTGTAGAATGATGCGTTGTAGCGTAGAAAGAGTGATGGCTAAACGGGCGTCAGCAATGCAACGGCTTAGAGCACGCGCTCCTGGACAGAGTGAAAGCCGGGTTCGATTCTCGCCTGACGCAAAAGTTCTGCACATCACTGTACACTACTAGGTATATCTACGTCATCGTACTGCCACTAAAAGCGGTCAAATGGAGAAAATTTTGGCAAATGACATAGTACTGATATGTTGCTACATATCAACTATCGAATTTTGAACATGCAATCTTCTTCCACAGCATTCTTTAATTATGGAAATAAAAATGATTATAAGCTAAGAATCCTTCGGAAGAAAAAAAGCTTCCTCATCCATCCAAAATGAAAGCCTCATTTTCTTGAGTTCAAACAACATTCTCACCTTTTCTATCTGAAAATGGAAACTTTTGCTCTTAAAAATGTTTTCCAAACAAACTAGAAAGATACTGTGCTTTCTAAGATTAACAAGACATAGTGGATAAATTTTTGTGATTCTAAAGCAAGATCTACTTATCCAATTAACCTGAAGCCTTTCAATTTCTTAAAATTCCACAATCTTGAAAACCCGCATCTAACCGAGGATAATGAGAAACCAAATAAACTTACCAGCAGGAACATCTTTGGTGGTGTAGATCATTATACGCTTGTCGTACTAAAAGATATTGTTTGGTCTTCTAAGGAAGAACTTACGGCACAAAACCGCAATCAAGGTGTCAGTACCTTCATATAAACTCCGTTAGGACGAGTCTTCTTGCTGACCACCACTTGGACAATTTCCACCTTACAGTTCGGACTACACAAGTGGTTGAGGAACCCAAAATCACTTCTTTATTCCATAAATCGACAGCAATTTTTTATTTAATCGCTTATTAGCAGATATGATAATTATAATTACATGCCCACTAATCTAAAGTGATATACAGAACTTTGAACAATGGGCGTAAGTTGTAACCGTGTCTCAATCTTTTCGGAGCGAGTGTTAATCGTTGCGCTATATAAGCTCTCGTTCCGCCATCACTCTTTCAGCTATATAATGTATCGATTCGATGTCTTACATCGCAGGCCGAGCTGTAGCACGACAGGAGCCTCGGAGTGCAGTGGTTAGTAAACGCCTCCGGTGTGGTTGCGACGTGGGTTAAATTCCCCTTGGAGGTTCAGGACTTTGCATACCACTTTTTATTTCTAGTTAATTCACTAAGAAAGTGCTCATGACATAGAAGGGTGATCAAACTTATATAATATAGAAATTTTAAACGCAAACCTTGTTAAATTGCCCTTTTCTTTGCAGTCTATAGTCCGCTCGCCATCTAATGCCATCATGTAATGCTTCTCTTTAACATTACGATGAGCAATAAATTCAGCTATTCTTGGGTTCTTCTCTTCAGTGCTAATTATTTCGCCAGCATACTCAGCTATAAATGATCTCTGAAAAAGGTGCATACACCCATGGCGTCACAGGACATGAACGAATGGAGCGATTACATAAATTCCGATACGCCTGATAATCAATTTCGAGACTTGCATGTGGTCTTCTAAAGGGCAATCACAGAGCCCCGTGAACGTGGTTCTGCCTTCATAGCCTCGTCAGCCGTGTAGTACCCTTCGCCTTTAGCCAGTCCTCTCGGAGCAATCCAACCCCTATACAGTGTTGGGGCAGGCAAACTTTTCAGGCGTGCAAATGAGTGAAAATATCATCTCGTGAGGATTCGCTAAATAAGAATGGTACTTCTCGATTGACGAGACTGGCAAGGCTGAAAAACATGTATCGGGTACAAGTCGCCTATAAAAGAATTATGCATGGTTCAAAAAAGTGATTATTAGGCATACTGAATTTGAGCGTGGTCTTAAGAAAACATTCGAAACCAAAAATATGATACATAAAATACTTACATTTTACTCCTTTTTAGTAATGATATGATATTTAAGTCTTACATCTTAGAATGTTGAGTGTTATGCAGAACGTACGAGCCCACGTGGTAGCTGAAAGCACGCTTTAACCCTTTGAGGACCAGCGCTAATGGGCAGGTGGCGTCGCGCTGTCACTTGCGCGGCATCAGGCAGGCGGCATCTGCACGTCTGTGCATGCATGTCCGCCTGATTCCTCACGAGACGCGACACCGTCATTACAGTAGCTGAATAAAATTGGACGTAGCGCGATAAGCATCAAAAAGACCCTCGTAGTCCTCAAAGGGATAAGCTTGATCGTTGACAGCTACGACAGTTTATATGGAAGCAACAGTGATGACAAAGCAATGGCCTCGGTGATGTATTTGTTCCGTGCGCTCCAATATGAGTGAGGCGTGGGTTCTACACCCGTCTGTGGTTGAATGTTTACATTGACACATAACATTGTTAGGGCGATTGTACTTCTATCGATTAGAGAATTTTAGGCCGCTGTTTCAAGAAAACAGCGAACACCTTGTAAAAGCGATCAGAACGGCATCACAAATCCTTTATACCTTGGGTATATCTTGAATCGCAAAAGCTCCCATGCTTTTTCCTGGTGCCTCGCGAATCTCCACTGCACGATTTACTTTTCTACGTGAGACTTCTCTATTGCTACAACCGCCACCAATTGCTTCGCATGCCTGAAAAAAAGAACAGGGATTATGTAGACAAAATCTCGTCTTGGTTTACTCAATCTTCCACTTACAATTATCATAACTCCAACGGAGCTTTAGGGAGCAGATTTACTAAACGATAAAAAATATGTTGAGAAAAACAAAGCTCTTAGCGTGGAACTATCCCTGAGTAAGCGCCATGCATTCCTTCTTATTCAGCATGTTTTGAGGGGATTTAACACATATCTAGCCTCTACAACTACTCGCTGCTGTCTACCATTGTACCAAGTCAGTGCTGCTATATTCCTTGACAAGCCTGGCACCGGATCACCGACCCACGAGGTATGGAAAGCTCAGTGAGTCTTAAGCACGGATTCAAACCATCGAATATCAGTCGACCACGTGTGTCGCAGAGGACCTCTTTCTACTGCGTCACACGCGCTCAAGGACGGCAAAAATGGTGTAATTCCAAAATGTCTGAAAATGAATATATGAGACACTTGTCACCTCAGGGCACTCCTGCAGTGTGGCACGATTCGTGCACTTCGAATTCGGGCCACATAGGTCATTGTCGGTGGCCGGACAGTCGCACATACAGTGGCTTTTTTTACATCCTTCAAGTCGTGGTCTAGGGTAACTTCGGTGGTAGACCGATGTCTATTGAAACGATACATATATAAATTAGTTCTAAGCAAACAAAGCTGCATAACAGGTATGGGTTCTTTTTAGTTAGAAGCGGACAGATGTAAAACCAACATCATTCGCTAGACAAAAACTTTGCATAGGAGTGTTCGTAAATATTTGAAGGGAGATTTTAGGCTACATCCCCACAATGCCGCATATCAAAACACATCTTTTTGACGTTGCAACGGAATGAGCTTCCTTGCGTGGCAGACGCGCAAAATTCTCTCCAAATAGAGCTTTTTCTTCAGACTATTGGTAATCATACGATAGTGCAGTCATTTCTGCTTCCAAAGCTATGCTTTCATCCTAACAAGAAATTTTTGGGAAAATAAGTCAAATTTCTTTTTGCGATCAAGGAGCCTTTGGAAAACTCACGTGCCTGTGCGTGAGGCGGTCACATTCGATGACGCTATGATTATCGATTTTTGGGCCCATCAACGCGTAGAAAAGTACCGCGTCAGCAGCTCACGTGGCCGCCTCCCGCACAGACACGTGAAAGAGCCAAAGACCCCTTGACTGCAAAAGAAAATTTACCTTATTTTACCTGCTGCGCTGCAGAGAAATGGTTTTCTTAGGATCTAAGCATAGCGTTGGAATCAGAAAAGATTACGCTATCGTATGATTACTAATAGTCCAAAGAAAAAGTTATGCCCGGTGGGAGATACGCGCGTCTGCAACGCAAGAAATCTTCTATAGCAACATCAAAAAAGGATGCTTAGAAAAACCGGCGATATGGAGCCGTAGCATGAAGTCTCAGCTTTCGAATAATTACCAATACTCCTATAAAAAAGTTCCTCTCGAGCCAATTAGATCGATTTTCATTTGTCTTCTTATAACTGGATAACACACAGGAACGATATACTACTATTAACACAAATCAATCAAGGATGCTGAGTGATATTTAAAACTCTCGCTGTAAGCTGGAGTTGAACCCGCGTCTTGAGAGAGAGGTCAATGACTTGAGGTCGATCTGATGGCGATACGTGCTTATCAAAACAAATACGCTATCGGGTAATTGCTGACAGCTTCCATACTTGACATCGAAGAATAAGCGGTAACACTGGAGCGATGGACTCGGTGGTGTTTAGTGATACCGAGCGCCCCTGGGAGATGATACACGGGTTCACCTCCCGCGTGAGTTTAAAAGTTTTGTGTATCACGCAGGACCTTAATCGATAAAAAACAATTACCTTAATTTTCGTGTACTTCTCTGGTTTATAACCAATTGATGGCCTCAGCACAACAAGATTACGCTCCATCTCTTCCAAAGCTGAAAAAAAGCAGTGATACTGACAAGGTAACAGGTTCTCTATAGTGTTAAGAATTGTTAAAAGACAGACCTCGCCGATAAGAAATCTCCCCAAGGCGCTTGCCCATCAAATCATACAATCCTGGAAACATCGGCACAACACATCTCGCAACAGTAATTGGAAGAGATTGTCACATCCAGCCCATTTGACTGGGACGTAGCCCGCTTGATTGAAAAATTTGCCATATTTGTCACTGAAAAAACTTCTAATAGGACTAAGTCAAAAGACCGACTCTCATTCGATCTCGGCATCAAAGACAAAAACATCTCACAAACTATCCTTTCTTACATGGGCATAGGTGAGGTTGGTGAAATCTTCGAAGGCCTGGCTACTGTTCCGGCAATTTCGCATTCCTCAGAGTCGCTAAACGAACCGTATAGAAGAGATCACCTGTGTGTTCTCACACACCATAATTATCATTCTTATTCAATATTAATTTCATGTCCTAACGTAAGGAGCAGGAACGTGGTCGCTACGCAAGCAGGATGAAAGGTCACTCGGGAGTTATAGAACGCACAGTTGAGAGGTCGATGCTAAGAGTATCAAATATGTCGCAAATGAGAAAAAGGATCTGAAGTTCTAAACTACTTCATTGATCGAAAGTAAGGATTCCGTTCTACACGTCAGGCTATCAAAAATAAGGTGGACCGTACATGTAATGCGCTTCAACGACAATCGATGAGCAAGAGGAGTCATCGATTGAATTTTTTGGGATATCAAGCGCTACATAGGAAGACCACCGACCCAATGGCCTGATTTATTCACGAAAAGCGTAGAAAAAATTTATGATACTCAGCGAATTTCTAAAACATGGAGTACCTGCTGGATTAGTCCTTTACGCGACAGGGAAAAACAAAAGAGTTGCCAAGGACCGCTCGAGTCACTCGACGATCAGCGAGGCGAAGGTGACCAATTTTATAAAATATCATTACAGTCAACTATGAATGACCTGTGTCGCACAGTGGTTAGATATGACCCGCGACACACACGCGGTCGATGGTCAATATGCGCTTAGAACTCACCAAGCCTTCCATAACTCAGGTGTCAGTGAATTGGTACTAGACTTCTCTGAGATGATAGCACACTGATTTGATAGATCATTAAACCACTACGAGCCATTGTAAAGGACAGATTTGCACTCAATCACGTCACACGATTTTTGATGAAGACAAATGTTCAGCACGCCCCTCATGAAATGATCACCGCCGAGAGCTTTACTTAGCTCTGATCCATTCTACACCTAGTTTTTACTGTTTTTCATTATATTTACTATTTATGGTGAGTGATAACATACCAATGATCCAAAAGATCAACTGTTTTTGAAACCCCCAAAAAACATTCAATATAATTCCAAAAAAGAATGATTTAAGCTCAAAAAGGGGTTGGTACGCCCAGGGTCATACACCGGTGTTTCGGAGGTTCGTCCTCCTCATCAGTGACTCCCGCCCCACATTCAGCCCTGCATTGAAACAAGGAGGGAGGCGTATGTGGTGATGGCACAGTGTACTATGACACTGTACCATCACCACCTCTCAGTCGATAGATTTTGCTGTTAGATCAGAACTAATTCAAAAGATCAACTGTTTTTGAAACCCCCAAAAAACATTCAATATAATTCCAAAAAAGAATGATTTAAGCTCAAAAAGGGGTTGGTACGCCCAGGGCCATAGACCGGTGTTTCGGAGGTTCGTCCTCCTCATCAGTGACCCCCGCCCCACATTCAGCCCTCCATTGAAGCAAGGAGGGAGGCGTATGTGGTGATGGCACAGTGTACTATGACACTGTACCATCACCACCTCTCAGTCTGTTGGATTAGTCCTTTACGCGACAGGGAAAAACAAAAAAGTTGGCAAGGACCGCTCGAGTTACTCGACGATCAGCGAGGCGAAGGTGACCAATTTTATAAAATATCATCACAGTCAACTATGAATGACCTGTGTCGCACAGTGGTTAGATATGACCCGCGACACACACGCAGTCGATGGTCAATATGCGCTTAGAACTCACCAAGCCTTCCATAACTCAGGTGTCAGTGAATTGGTACTAGACTTCTCTGAGATGATAGCACACTGATTTGATAGATCATTAAACCACTACGAGCCATTGTAAAGGACAGATTTGCACTCAATCACGTCACACGATTTTTGATGAAGACGAATGTTCAGAACGCCCCTCGTGAAATGATCACCGCCGAGAGCTCTACTTAGCTCTAATCCATTCTACACCTAGTTTTTACTGTTTTTCATTATATTTACTATTTATGGTGAGTGATAACATACCAATGATCTTCCCCCCTATAAAAAGCTCAACGGTTCTAAGAAAGGCAACGTCGCCAAAACAGTATCCATCGTTTTCGACGTAGAAACTAATCTTCTGTAGAATTATGTATATATGCATATATATGCATGCATATGTATATGTATATACACATATACGTATACATACACATGTGCATATGCATGTATGCACATATGCACGTTTATGCATGTATGAATATACATGCATATGCACAACTATGTACATCAGTACTTTTCGGTTATAAAGGGATAAATGAAATTAGGACATCATTCGCTGGACAAAAACTTTTCATGGTGTTAGTAATCATTCGAAAGCTTAGATATCTGGCAAAAACACCTTGTGGACAGCTTTCGAAAATGCCATTTTTTGGTTACAGAAGGAAATTCTTTTCGCTTCAGACGCACATATCTCTTTCTTTGGAATACCTATTTTGCTTACTGCGTTAAAAGAAGTGGTTTGTTCAGGATACACATACAGCGTTGGTATCAGCAAACATAATGCTATCGAATGATTAGTAATAGTCCATAGAAAGAGCTCTGTCTGGCGATGAATAAGCGCGTGAGACATAGTTTAACTTTTGATTTCACAGCGTCATAAAAGGGCTTTTTCCAAAACCGGCTACGCAGGGTTCTAGTTAGAAATCCGAGCTTTCAAATGATTACTCACACTCCTATCACTCCTATGAAAACTTCTTCTCCAGCAAATGAGGTTGGTTTTTCATCTGTCCTCTTACAACCAAAAAGCACCCATGCGTGGAAGCATGTATGTATGAAAAACTTCATAGTAGATCACACGTGATAACAGGGAGGAGAAGCAAATGGAAGAAACAAGAGATATGGCCAAGATCTTATACCAAACTTACTTTGATGAAACGAGATGACGAGAATTGAACGTGGAATGC
>JAHQIW010002779.1:0-10034 GCA_019055375.1 Parelaphostrongylus tenuis | reverse complement strand
GCACCAACCGGGAGTCGAACCCGGCTGCGTACCTTGGGAGGGTACAATGACACCGCTACACCATTGGTGCTTAGTCAAGAACTGAGCGTTTTCTCCACATTAGCTGAACATATTTCCAACACTGATAGAAAATAGTATCTCTTGCAATGGCATATTACGTCGAACAACCTAGGTAACAGGTTTGAATGTTCAGGTAGATCACTTCTAACAATCACAATAATACGTAAGTTTTACTATTTTGATTTTTCAACCTCAGTAAGGCGTGACTATTGATTCCAGTAACTTCTAAATACCAATAGCCTCAGTTAGCTGTAGAATCTTTATGAGAAAAACTTCAAAATGTGATCTTCAACACTTCAAATGGAGCTATTCTGTATTAATTAAATTATGTCGAACTACTCAGGCAGCAGTTTGTGTGGTCGGGTTAGACCACTGCTAGGAACCACAAAATATGTAACTTGTGATTTTCAATAACTATTAATTTTGATTTTTCAACCATAATGACGAGTCACTTTAAATTCTGGTGAATTTCGAGTTTTAATAACTCAGTTTGCTGTAGAGTCTTTATGAGACAGGTTTCAGAATTTGATTTTCAAACACCCTGAAATAGAGCTACTTAACCTTCTGGCGGATAGCAGTTGTAATCGCTACGCTTAGCGCTATTCATAAGAATAGTGCGATTTCCGTCATTAAATCGAAGGTTTCTCTTCTCGATTCGCAAATCATTTCTAAGCTTTCGCGCATTCCTTGATGGCACCATGTTTTTACATACACCGCCCATATATACTGTACATATAAATTTCTTGTGTGTAAAGAAAATGCATTCATTCACTATACATTTTGCTGCTGCTAGCGTTCAGGACATTTGTGAAGAAGCTCTATGAAGCATATTACAATATAAGGATTTAGTTCCAAATTTTTTTGTTCATGGCGATATCGAAAGTGAAAAGTAGGGAACGAAAATCAGAAGATTATGAAGTCTTTAGAAAGTAATGCTGCCCATTGCATGCGGCGTCACTTCGCCGATAACTTCCAACAATTTTTCAATATTAAGATGCACGAGCGATTGTCTGCGTAAAGAAGAAACTTTCCCTGAAGGCTACTAAATAAAACTCGATTTTTTTGAGGCAATAAATGCTCGAATAAAATTTTTTTTAGTGTTTTTACAGCATTTTTCTCAGTATTGTGATATTTCATAAATAATTAAGAGAACTGAGTGGCGAGTAAAAATGTGTATGTACGAATACGACCCCGGAATGGATGAAATGCGTTCAATAACGCCAAGTGATCTTTGGTCCTGCTTAACGTAAGTGAACAGGTTTGCCGTTAGAGCAGGGATAATCGTCCGAATCGAAAAGGTGGGTGCGGAGTTGGCTGCTCTTTGTTCTTTTCACTACATCCTGACGCTCTAGAACGTTCCTCAAGCCGCTCGTTTCCTCCTGCTTCAACTCTGGAGTTAGGTCGTTCATTATATTGATTTTGGCGGGGGACCTATATATATGTAACTGAAGCATTCAGAGAAGTTTTGTTTCGTTGAGCGTGAATGGGGCCTTCAAACCCGTCCGTTCCTCATAAACATCATTTTCGTTAGAATCAGCGAAAGGTCAATCTTTCCACAGCTGTTGTCGAAATCGGTCAACATTTCTTCCACTTGGCTGATGCTTAATGTTATGAGGATGATATCATCAGCTAAGAGAAGAATGGTTGAAATGCCGACCATTTTCACTCCGAGAGTGCCACTCGCATGAAGTTATTTCGAGAGTGGCCACTGTATTATTGTGGAAACTGATCGCTTTGTCGAATCCCTCTCTTACGTCGATGGTAATAGTGTTGCAGAACAGCGATATTTTCGGTTGTGAAATCTTTACAGAGCTGATCAAGGATCGTTATGTATCGAACTAGGGCTGCAGTGGTTATCCAAAGCCTCTATAACTGCTTTTGTTTCAATGAATCAAAGACTAATCTCTCGAAAATTCTAATACATTTACTGCTTCTTCGCAGTGCCATGATGTTCACGTGTATACCATGAGAATTGATGGTGAGCAAAACACGGCCTCAGGAGGGAATCGGAACCCGCGTTTCGCCCTATCTAAACGTGTGCTCCACCACACACCACCGAGCCCATTTGGCCGTGACCATCATTCAAAGACTTTCTACCAAACGATGAAAGTGACATAGAGTGGTATTTTGTGCATTTATGAAATTTCGTTGAGTCTGTGTGATGCGTGTGGATTTAGGTCTATGGGACCAATTCCTTTCTCACACCTTGCGTGTTCGCATGACTGTCGTTCGTTCAGTGCTCTGTCAGTCCTGGTTAGGGCTGACACGAGTGAAGTGTGGGGAGGGAAGGTTTCAATACACAAAGTGGACATGCAGAGAAGGTCTCCCTTTCCAAAGAGCGACACGGCCCCTACTTGGCGTTCCACTAATTGGGCCCCGTGCGCTCTGACCAGGTAGCAAGTGAGGAGCCGTGCAAGAGTGCTGACATGACAGGTAGCGCATAGAGTCCCTCAGGCGTTTATGGTTCAATCGTATCTGGACGGCGTGTTGTGTCTATTCGCTCTTTGAGCGATTAGCACGTGTCGAGAGTTCGGAAGGAGGACACATATATATGTAAAAATAAGGAAAAAATAAAAAAAAAAAAAAAAAAAAGAAAGGCAGGAATTTATCCTTTTCCAATTCATACGACGGGTAAAAAAGAAACATGGCTTGGATGAAGGGCCCGAGTAGACAGTCGTGATGATTTTCTTCAATAGCCTTTCCTTGAAGCTGTGTATCTGGCCCCGATAGGGGGCGGGCGTCGAAAGTGCAATCATCTTGGTCTTGCGTAATGGGTGTGTGGCGAACGCTTCGCTGGGCTTTGGCGACTGCTCATTTCCAGCTTCTGCAGATTTTGCCATAACAATTGGCTTGTCTTCTCTTTAATTTTCTTTTATTCGTTTTCTCTGCAGCGTTTCGCAATTCCGGACGTGCGGGTTCGGTTGCCTGTAGCTCGTGCGATTTCACGTTGACGTATAAGCTTCGAGTGTTTGCGACGACAAGCGTTCTTGGTGACATTGAGAATCGCGCTTTCCATAGGAAAAAAAAAAAAAAAAAAAAAAAAAAAAAAAAAAAAAAAAAAAAAAAAAACAAATTGATGTGAGATATTCAACGAGGCAGTCGTATGTGTCGTTGATGCTTGTGCTATAAACGGTAATCCTTCCCAAAGACCGACTAATTACATGAATACCATACACCAGTTTAATGTAGTTTCTAGAACTTCGTTATTTGAATCTGGCCACTTTCCTCACTCTCTTCGCCAAAAACGGAATATATAGGTGGGCGCGAAAAGAGTACGACAGGCCTGATTCATTGTAGAAACTTAGGAGCAACGAGGAGAATCGTTTAGGCAAGAGCTGCGATTCACTAAGATGTGGTCTATTTCGTTATGGTCAATCTCCATTGGGAGACTCCTACGTCGCATAGGTTTTAGAGTGAGGTTTTGGAAATGTGAGTTAACATGACTGGGATTTGGCCATCGGGGGGTGGCGGGTCGGAACCCAGAGAGCCTCTCACCTTTCTCATTCCAGTTCTAGCCCTGTGAGTCCCGCGATGTGGATTGTTTCTCGCATACGCTTTTTCAGGTCCTATTTTCCGTTAAAAATCTCTAACACATGATCTCACAGGATCGTATTGTCTTTTCTGAAGAAATTTTTCGAAAACCATGTAGGAAACGCGTGCAGACTCCGTCTTCGTCATAGGCTTGATGTTTGGTGTCGTAAGCAATGAAGATGGTCAAAGCAGCGGCACTTGATACACATCGTCAGAACCGCAGTCGTCCTATACGGGTTGTTAGTTTGCTCAACTGAATCGATGTTCACGGTCAAATTTGGTTTTGACCGAGGACTCGGGCCAACGGGGGGCCCCCAATACGCGTGCGATCTCATTTTTCCACGAAACATTTCTTTCTCTTGGTGTTATAAATAAGGTGAAAAGGAATGACGTGTTCTCAATTTCAGTCAGGCCGTGGCGTCGACCCTCTTCTTCTTGTTTGGGCATCGATAGATCTTTTCCAACGGATACCCCCCCCCCCCCCCCCCCCCCACCCCCCCCCCCCTCGTATGCAAGTGTTGGTGCAATATAGTTTAAAGTCGTCGATTTTAGTTTGTTTCGATTTTGGCAGCCTCGTCCTGACCCTAAGATTTCAGCAGCCCCTCCGCACTCGTCCTAACACGACGCTGGCCGGAGTGGGGCTTCCTTGGGGCCCAGGGGTAAAATGAGGTCCATAATTTGTTGCTGCTCTTGAACATTTTGATACGCAGCGTAGAGCTTGCTAGGCTTTTGACCAGTGGGGAATGTGTACTCACGAGCAGCTTGCTGGTCTCTCTCGGAGGGCGGGAGAAGCTTATTTGTAGGAGGCGACTACTAGCCGTTTCCCATGTAGATCCTTGCTGCTGAGTGCATTACTCAGGCCGATTTGACTTGTAGGAGAAGAGTTTCGTCAAATCGCCGCTGCGAAAGCAGGGACCTTATCCTTTTAATCCACCTGCATCTCTAAGAAGCACACGGTCGCCCTTGGTTCGCGTTTGATTCTCCTATCCACGACGTCGGGAGGTCTTGAGAAAAATCTATTTCCTGTTGTTTTCATAGTCTTAGCAGTCATTCGATAGCTCAAATCAAAATCATTTGAGCGGTGTATTTTATTTTCGAATAGACTTCAATATTGAGCTAGAACAGCAAAATAAAATTATATTTTCCAATCAAACATTCTTTGCTGAACAAAGCTATTTATTTTGACTGTTAGTAAACAGTTGATATTTCAAGTCTCAAGGATTCTAATGTGGCATTTGGTTTTTGAAAAGAGCCTCTTATTGCACTGTAGCAACCAAAAAAAAAAAAAAGATTTGGTTCTGCAAATTTTGAATAATATCTTCGTCTTACTCATCTCTTTTATGATCCTTTGAAAAAAAAAACTCTTCTTTTGCTTTTTCCTCACTGTTGACAAATACCTTAATAGCACAAATCTCAAGAATTTCAAAGATGTAAAATATTTTACCACGGGTTCGATATTACGCTCTAACACCATGAATCAATTGCGTTCCTCATTCAAATATTTCTAGCTGAATAGAGCTTTTCCCTCACATTTTTAGTAGCCATTCGATAGTTCAAATCGCTTTGATTCCAAGGATGTATTTGCTTTTCAAAAAAAAAACTCTCCTTCCGCATGGCTCTCACACAACAACCTCGCAAAGGCTTTGAATATTCTTATAGACTGTATACAGCGAGGTTTAGAACAGTTAATGGACGGATTTCTATTATTTACTGCCAACCGTAATCCATAGACTATAAAAATGGTGATAGACACAGTTATAACGTTTTATTGCCACAACCTCTCCTCACCACTGGTATAAAGTAGGGCTCAGTCTGTGAGGCGTGGGCCTACTGATGAAGCGAACAACCACCGTCGAAACGTACGTATGGCTTTCAGAAAAAATCCTATAAAAGCATTGTTGACAGAAAATCGTTTGTTTTTCTGGCATTTCTCCGTTGTTCGGTACCCTGTTTCGACCCCCTCAGGAAAAACGCAATTTTCTAGCCTTCTAAAGTTTCAATGACTGTTCGATAGCATTAATCAGAAAATTTGAAGAGGTGTATTTTCATTTTTCAAAATGGAGCCATGATTATGCTGAAACAACAAAAATAAAACTTGTGCTAGACAGATATTGGATTCCGTAATTACTGAAAACCCAATGTCTAATTGGCATAAGTGGGTTCATTAGCCATAATCACTGCCCACGCCAGACCGTGGACGGTTGGTTTGTTGACGGATAACGAGTTGTGGCGTAGAAAGGAGTGGTGGGCAAAAGGGCCATCAGTAGTGGCAACGGGTTGACGCGCGCGCTCGCGGATAGAGTGAGGTTATGGGTTCGAGCCCCCTTGACGCTAAAAACTTGCCACCTCACTCCATCATTGGGCATTTATTGTCTCTTATCGAAAAAGTCTGAGTTGATCTTCTGTGGTGACGTCAACCTATTCAGGTCAGAGCTGCCCACATATTTCAGTTTTTGTCGATCATCTATTCTTAGATGAACAACCCGCCGTCACGTGAGCGCGCTTATCAAACCAATTTATTCGCCTACGAGGTTTGGTTTGCTCAAAGCCGATTGATTTGATCCAATGATTCACATTCGTTCGTCATCGTTTATAGTCTTCGCCTTTAGTCTCGTTTAAATCAAATTGGTTATGAAGCTTTGCGAGCCATTATTACACTCTAGTGCAGGATGATGTGTCCAGTGAAAAACAGTATTATCATTAGAAACTTACCGCCAACAACAACCGTCCTGTGTCAAATAAACAGTGCCGCGTGATCTTTCCATTGCGGTGTTCCTTCATAAAAGATGCGAATCAAACGAGAACGAAGACAAAGACTACAATGACGACGGACGACTACAAAGCATCAACTCGAATCAGTTTTGCTTTGAAGAAAACGAAGCGCGTTGCAGCGTTTAGCCGACTAAATTGGTCTTATAGCATCATTGTGAAGCAGACTCATAGTGAATCTGCACTTAGAGAAAAGCCAGCATATTAATTTATTACCAATTTTTGTCGCTTTTTTCCGTTTGGAAGAGTCACAAAGTCAAGAGCGTTTCAAAGTATGAGTTGCTTTTGGCTATTAGATATAATTATAGTTTGTTATCACAGCTTCAATGTCCAATTAAGCACCGGTTCCTCACAACACAGAATGGAATTTCCAGAAATGACAATGGTAATGAGGTGTGGGAAGCTTTGGCTAACACTGCATTAACATGTAAGGCATTTTTTTCATATTATATTACTTTATTTCGAGTGTTTTATTAGGACCACGTTCAAAATTTTAATGGATCTCTTCATTATTAATTGAGACAACATGCCGAGCCAAGCCAGAGGGCAATCGAGCGTACAACGTTGTAAGATCGGTGATAATTTCACTCGACTTATAGTCTAAAGCATTCGTCTTCGATACCTACCCTGTAGAGAGAGTATGCTCCCGATAGGATCGCCTAAAAAAAAGATAGAAAGACGACGGGTTCTGCCCTACTAACGAACTGTAGATATCGCAGAAAGTGTATCGGGATGTACAAGAGCCCATTACCAGACCACATGACATGTATGGCTCAAACAGTAGTGAAGAAATCTATAGAAATTGAACGTAGTCTTAATAAAACACTCGAATTAAAGGTATAATATGTATTCAGATCGTTAGTGGGCTCTTGAGAAGCTATCGTAGTTGACAACTTCGACAAAGATTACGATTGCCCCGTTGAATATCCTCCACGTTATCGATATGAAAATCGGGAGTCCTAAAGTCAGGAAGAGACGCTTGCATCCCAAACACTCAAATTCATATGTCACACGTGGAGCTGCACAAGCCATAGGCAAACGAAACCTTACGTCCGAATTTGCGAAACGCTGCAGAGGAGCGATAAAGAGAAGTTTCTAAAAGAGAGACGAGCAGCAATCATGGCAGAAGCTGCAGAAGGTGGGAAGAGCATTCGCAAAGCCCAGCGAAGCTTCGCCAATTAGAAGACCAAGAATATCGCACTCCGACGCCCTATCGAGGCACATGCAGCTTTCAGAAGGGCAATGAAGAAAATCATTCACGACTATCACTTGGGGCCCTTCATCAGGCAAGTCCTTATACCGTCGTAATGAATTGAAAGAGAATAAATCTGCCTTTCCACCGGTTCTCCTTTCAAAAATCCGGCACGTACTATCGCCGGAGACGAATACAACAACACACGGTCCAAACACGATGAACCATAAACGCCTGAGGAATCTACCGCTAGCTTTCATCAGCACTCTTGCACGGCTCCTCACTAGCTACCTGTCAGAGCGCACGGTGCCCAATCAGTGGAAAACCAGCAGGGCCGTATCGCTGTTCAGAAAGGGAGATTTTCACTGCATGTCCATTGTGTTGAACTCTTCACTCGAGTCATCCTAAGGAGGATTCACAGAGCACTGAATGAACGAAAGCCATGCGAACAAGCAGGGTTTTGAAAAGGAATTAGTACCATAGACCATAACCAAACGATCACAAGACTCAACGAAATTCAAGAAAGAACAAAATATCACCCTGTGTCACTTTCGTCATCCGTAGGAAGTCTTCCAATGAGTCGTCAGGCAAATCTGCCTCGGTGGTGTAGTGGTGGAACACGCGTTCGTACATATGGCGAAACGCGGGGTTTGATTCCTGCCTGAGGCCGTGTTTTTGCTCACCATACAATTGTCCATGGTATACACGTGACATTATGACACTGCGAAAAAAGCAGTAAAAATGTTAGAATTTTCGAGTATTAGTCTTTGATTCATTGGAAACAAAAGCAGTCATTAAGGCTCTGGATAACCAGTGCATCCCTAGTCGATGCATAACGATCCTTGATGAGCTATATAGAGATTTCACAACCAAAATATCGCTGTTCTGCAACACTAGTACCATCGACGTAAGGAGAGGGATTCGACAAAGCGATACAGTTTCGCCACAATTATTCACTGCCACTCTCCAAAACGTAGGAAAGTTTTCTTCTTTACTGCAGACATCGCCCATGCATCTTAATGTTGAAAATTGTTGGAAGTTATCGGCGAAATGACACCGCATGCAGTGGGCAGCGTCACTTTCTAAAGACTTTCAGTGTTTTCTAATTTTCGTTCCCTACTTTTCACTTTTCGATATCGCCATGAACAAAAATTTTTGAAACTATATTCCTTATATTGTAATATGCTTCATAGAGCTTCTTCACAAATGATTGAACGCTAGCAGCAGCAAAATTGTATAGTGAATGAATGCATTTTCTTTACACACAAGAAATTTATATGTACAGTATACAGGGGGCGGTGTATGTAAGAACACGGTGCCATCAAAGGATGGCGAAAGCTTAGAAATGATTTTCGAATCGAAAAGAGAAACCTTCGATTTGAATTCAAAGTGACTCGTCATTATGGTTAAAATCAAAAATTAATAGTTACTAAAATCCCAAGTTACATATTATTGTGGTTCCTAGTAGTGGTCTAACCGACCACTCAAACTGCTGGCTGAGTAGTTCGACATGATTTAATCAAGATAGAATAGCTCTATTTCTGGGGTGTTTGAAAATCATATTTTGAAATTTTACTCATAAAGATTCTTCAGCTAACTGAGCTATTGGTATTTAAAAGTTACTGGAAGCAATAGTCACGCATTACTGAGGTTGAAAAATCAAAATGTAAAACTTACGTTTTATTGTGATTGCTAGAAATGATCTACCTGAACATTCAAACCTGTTACCTAGGTTGTTCGACGTAATATCCCATTGCGAGAGATACTTTCTATCAGTGTTGAGAAATATGTTCAGCAAATATGGAGAAAACGCTCAACTCTCAACTGAACAACAATGGTGTAGCGGTATCATCGTACCTCCCAAGGTACAGACCCGGTTTCGACTCCCGGTTGGTGCACCGTTTTTGTTGCCGCTTCTGTGAACAGTATTATTGTTTCTGAAACAATATCAAAGATCGACTGTTTTTGAAACCCCCAAAAACATTCAATATAATTCCAAAAAAGAATGATTTAAGCTCAAAAAGGGGTTGGTACGCCCAGGGTCATACACCGGTGTTTCGGAGGTTCGTCCTCCTCATCAGTGACCCCCGCCCCACATTCAGCCCTGCATTGAAGCAAGGAGGGAGGCGTATGTGGTAACGGTCACAGTGTACTATGACACTGTACCATCACCACCTCTCAGTCGATAGAGCTTTTCTGAGCTTAAATCATTCTTTTTGGAATTATATTGAATGTTTTTTGGGGGTTTCAAAAACAGTCGATCGTTTGATATAGTTTTGATCTAACAGCAAAAATCTATCGACTGAGAGGTGGTGATGGTACAGTGTCATAGTACACTGTGCCATCACCACACACGCCTCCCTCCTTGCTTCAATGCAGGGCTGAATGTGGGGCGGGGGTCACTGATGAGGAGGACGAACCTCCGAAACACCGGTGTATGACCCTGGGCGTACCAACCCCTTTTTTGAGCTTAAGTTTCTGA